>VWYI01043690.1:73379-84100 GCA_013399455.1 Anthoscopus minutus | reverse complement strand
TTAGAAAGGTTTATGATCTCCAGTAGATTTCTGCATCATAAAAGAGGCCTCTTTTCTTTGCATTAAGGATTCAAGGGTCAAAAATAGGCAAAGAAATATTTGATTTGAAGATCTTATGCACAACTTTGTTTTAAAATTTTTCAAGTACTTAAAACTTTTAAGGTATTTGGAAGTAGCATGCCAGTTTATAATTAAAGGCACAATGTCTCTATCTCAAGCATAGAGACAGAGAAAATAGAGTCATAGATCATAGAATACACTGAGTTGGAAGGGACCCACAAGGATCACTGAGTCCAACTCCCAGCACAACAGGACACCCCAAGAACCTCACCATGTTTCTGAGAGTGTTGTCCAAACATGCCTTGAACCCTGTCAGGCTTGGTGCTGTGAGCACTTCCCTGGGGATTCTGTTCCAGTGCCCAAACGCTGCAAGTGAAGAACATTTTAAAAACTTTTCCTAATGTCCAGCCTAAACCTAGCCTGACTCAGCTCCATGCCATTCCCTCAAGTCCTGTCACCAACCACCAGAGAGAAGAGATCGGTACCTGCCCCTCCACTTCCCCTCCTGAGGAAGCTGCAGATCCCCATGAGGTCTGAGCTCAGTCTCTTCTCCAGGCTGAACAGACCAGCTGCTCCTCACATAATTTCAGCTCTTTAAAAGATATCAGGATAATTATGGTTTTTTTTTCCTGGCCTCCTTTCAATATCACTGTGACGGTACCCCCTGTTATCATCAGCTATAACAATAATTCCCAAGTCCACCTCTCCTTCCTCTGTATCCCAGCTTCCAAAATAAGCATTAGTTTAGACAAATACTTCCTTTTCACCAAGGAGACTTTTCACTTTCCTTTTCTGCAAGGAGAGAGCAGCACCACCTGTACAGATTTTGGGTGGTGAGGGCAGCAGGGCCTGCAGGGCCTCTGTGAGGGGAGGCTGCACCTGCGCTGGTTCCCGCCAGCCACAACCAGTCCCAAAAATGCATTGGAGAATGGGAAAAACACTGCCTGGTGAGGTTTTCCTCACAGGACTGTGGGAAAAAAGGCAGAGAAACAGCCCTGCCAGTGCATATATCAGTGAAAACTGAGGGGGAAGTGGTGCTGTGCAAATCCCTTGCTGCCCCTGGGGACACAGGGCTGTCCCCTTGCAGACCACACAGGATCAGACACTCACATGCACACTTGGTACCAAAACAGCATTCCCAGGAAGGGTCAGGCTGTACCTTTGGACAATTTTAATGGGATAATGAATTCAAAGGTTTTTGCCATTTTCTATGCAGTGACAAAATCACCAGATTGCTTGATGTCATAACAGATAATTTAGCCAGCTCCCAATCAATCATTTGTAAAAGTTTATATTCACTGAGAATTATAATGTGCTTGTCAGAGACCTCTGGTAATTTTACTGTGCTGTCAAAAAGGTGTCTTGCATGGGAGCTACTCAGGTAAAATTGCATTTGGCAAATGTATTTAATCAGCGTTGCCAAGAAAACTTGGGACCATTGGATTCACAGCGGGGAAGGGGGGCTGTGGTCCCTTCCTGACAGCTCCACTCTGCTGTTCCTTCCCTGCCCACAGCTTCTCCTGCCCCAGCCTGGGTCCTTCCCCAGACCACAGCTCTCCAAGGACAGCTCTTCAGTGGGGCTGCAGTTCTCCAGGTAAACTTGGCCAGAACACACCCTCCATGGGCCGCAGAGCTCACTCAGAGATTACCGCACTGCTGGATATTGCCTGAATGTACTTCACAAGCCTTAAACAGAAAAATTTAAAATGTATCTTTAGCTGCTGCTGAAAAGCAAGGTCCTTTATTTTCTGCCATCCTTCTCTGCTCTGAGACAAAATTTTACAACATAGAGAGCAAGTAGATTATGGTCTGAAGTAAATCCCACAAAAGAACAGTGTGGAAGAGTACAAAGACAGCTTTCCAGGGCATTTATCTCTTCTACTTAAGCCTAGAAACACAGAATAAGTGTGTGTGTGTGTATATATATATATATATAGCTTCCCAAAAGGCTGAAAATAGTAATAGGCATTTCCTATGGCTTGAGATGCTGCCTACAGAGAGTGTGCTCCTGTTCTGAAATCACAGAGGGAAGGGAAAGGTCTTTTTGTTCACTGTGTTGGGATTCACTTGAGATTCTTTAAAAAGGATCACTGCAACAGAACCTGGCAGTCTCATGTACACTAGGTACTGGAATTGATGGATGAAATCACAGTATATAGCATTGCCTTAAATAAACAGATCTCAGAATGGTTCAGCACAGCAGGTCAGGACAGGTCAGGAAAAATAACAGGGCCATTTCTGACAAATGGGAAGAAATCAGAAAAACCTATGTCCCCACTCTAGCATGGCTCCCTTTAATGTGTAGACATAGTTGTGGCAATTAGGATTTGAACAAAAATATGTTATAAATGGGATTACACACCTTGCATAGTAAATGATCTCAGCAAATACTTTTTTTTATCTATGCAAAAACATAACCTCAAGAATATGTACTTCATTATCTAGCTAGAAGTTTAGGCACTGTAGTTTGGAGATATACTAGGAACAAATTGGATTTAATAGGAAAAATATTAAAATGTTGTGTTTTTAAACACATGGGAAGCTTCAATAAATCATATGAATTACTTTTAATTATAAAATTTAAGAAGATGCTGGTACACTTAATCAGCATGGTCCACTGAATACACAGAATTCCTTGGCCTGGGCCCTATTCTGACTTCTCTCCATAAATCACTCTTTGCCTCAGAGAAGATAAATACAGATCTAAAAAATTATTTTAGGTACATAACCCCTTGGTTATCATATCTGGGATTTGATATGAGATTGTGGATCACTAGTTTCTGAAATATAGATAAATAGAGAAATTTATCTAAATATATTTCTAAAAATAGGTTAAGTATTTGTTATCTATATTAAATATAAACATGGCCTGCATCTTATTTTCTACTTCAGCATGTCACTAAAAATAAACGGCCAAAAGATCTTCCTTCTGAATTTGGAAACAGCTTGTTGTATGTGATTTATATCAGCCCCCTCATTATAGAAAACTTTTTCACCATGTGATTGTGTGTGTATAAGTACAATTATTGAAATTCTGAATTCTCAGTGTTTTCTTTAGATGACCTGATGGACTATGAAAGGTACTGGAGTGACATCTCTTCTGAATTGCAGTACAGAGAGTAGCAATGGAATTTTTGTTTGCAACTTCCTGGGTATGTAATTTATCCCTGATCCTGAGAGGTGCCCTGTTCATCACTGGCCCTCTACCGAGTCTGCTCCCAGTGCAGCAGGCTGCTTCTCTTTAGGGAGCGCTCCGAGACAGAGCCTGAGCTCTGTGCACCCAGAGCTTACCTGGGAAGAGTTCCTGTGTGGGGCTGATCCTCCTCTGTCCCCCAGCATTGTCAGCAATGTACTTGGTACAGTTGCAGATTCAGGTTTTGTCTTATTGAAGGAAAGAAATTTAAAACTTCTAAAAGTTAAGGTAATTAAAGAGTTTACAGCAAGAAATACCTGATCATTCAAGCATGTTGCACATTCACACTGTCTGCATAAGAGGCAATGAGTTATGTTATTCACAGATGTGATTTTTTTTGTTACTTTTAAGCTATGGGATATTTGGATTTGTTTTCCCTTTTAGAAATATAAGGTACCATTCTGGTGTTTGATACAATACTTGGGGTGAAAAAAAATCTTTACCCCAAGTCATCTCTATTTTGTTTCCCAAATAAAAATGTATTAATTATGGAAGGAGAAAAAAAGACTGGAATGGATACAAAAAAATTACATGTACATTTGTTGAACAGATGACTTGTTCAACAACAGTGTACAGTTCTTACCTTAGAAAAACAATTCCAGTATTAAGCACAATAGAATCTATATTTACCATAAAGGGAGGTTTATCAAGATAAAACAATTGGGATTCAGCCTTAAAATTCTCATCTAATGGTAACCATCACACAAGAAATAAGCATGAAATATTTCTGCATATCTTCAATCTTCTAATTCAGAAGAGATAAGGGTGTAGAAAAATAATTTCACACATTAGTGATGAAATTAGAAGATGAAAGGGAAACAAGAAGCATGAAAAAAGGAGGCAGAAAAGTTAGATGTTTTAAAACCCTAAGTTAAATTTAAATGAAATGTATAACCTGGGAGACATGAACACTGTGATTCTAAATTTATCATGTGAAGTATCTATGCACCCTTTAAAAACCTTCACTTAGAGATTTTTGAAGAGACATTTTTTAGCTTGGATGGGCATGGACAAAATAGAAGTAAAGGTTTTCTGGGTGCCATTTCTTAACTGTAGGTAAAATTCATATTCTGACTGCAAAACAAAGAGCAGGAAAAGATTGTTCTAGGAAATCTCAGCGAGAACATTAGTCAGTCCTGTTGTGGAAAATGTACTGAATAATGGTATTTGATGTTCAGTGTCTCCTGCAAACTGACAGTGTTGGAATTTCCCTTCCTCAAAGCATGTGTTTGATATCTGGTCTTTTTGTCCCCCTGCTCATTTATATGTGTGTGGTTTTCCTTCTAACCCCCCCACCCTTTTCTAATTTAAATAAAACTCTGGGGGAAAAAAAAGCAACAGAAGATCACAGGATGTGAAGATGCCATTCTGGGAACTAGCAAGCAGTCTCAACAGTGAAAGAAGCCAAGTGATCTTTCAAGTGGGCTATTACTGTAGTTGTGGAAGCAGAATAATGAAACTGAACAGAATAATTGGCCTAAATATCTGGTTAGAGGGCTGGTACAGAGAAAAGAGCATGAAAGGCTCTACTAAAACCACAGAAAGGTGGGTGTTCCTGCAATCAGCAAGAAAAAAAGCATTGAAGAAGTCTGTAAACTAAAGAAGAGGGGGAGGGGAACCATTGGAAAGAAATCCAAGCAGAGGAGGGGGAAGGGGGTAAAATGCCCACTAAATCTGAAAGTCGAGAGGAAAAGAAAGCAGTTGATTGTATTTGCTGACATTCCAAGGATGGCAGTTGGGAAACAGCAACCAGAGCAGCAGTATCAGGGGGTACACACTGTAAAAGCAATATGGGTGGCTCCTGAGATATATGTGGGAACACTTCTATGTATTTTTTAATTGTGAACACAACATATATATATATATATATCTATAAAAATACATAAGAACTTCAACTATCACTTCAAAGAGAAAAAATTCTCTCTTACCTGGTCATTTCCAACAGCTGAAGACTTATATGACTTCTGAATAGAAAAACAGCGAAGTCAGCACACTCAAATGTTATAATTATCCAATCAACACTTACATCAGAAAACATCAGATGATGTAAGGTCCAGTTTAACCATGCTCTATATGTGTATATCAGAGATTCTTGCAGTGATTGAGGTGAAAGATTAGGGTACCAGCATTTTTCACACTGTTCCTCTGAGCTTCTGACAGTCCCTCTCTAAGTGACCATTAACAGTCCAACCCCAAATGTCTCCTATTTTCAGTTCTGATTACAAAAACACAAAATGCAGCTATTATTCTTGTTAATGAATGATTATTAAAATGACAGCATCAATAGATGAGAATTAGAATTACATCACACTTTCAAAAAACTATAGTGAGTTATAATTCGTATAAACAGAATTCCCAATTTTAAGAGGCAAAGCAGAAAATAAGTAGTTTTCATTGTCTGCTTGGTATTAGAGTTTCATAAAACCAAGATCCAATAGCAGGAATTCTAATACAAGGGTCATGAGAGTGCCAAGAAGCTCAATACAGAGCAACATGTCCCTAAAAAAGAGAGAAACCAATATAAATTTCAAACTTTTCCAACATTCCAGAAAAACTGGCTCATTTAAATTTCAAAATGTTCGGATGATCTTTTGAACCCTAATCCATATGTCAAGAGCTAAATAAAAGCAGCTAAAGGAAGTGGTTAACAAAGAAAATTATGTATTACTATTACAAATATTGATAAAGAAATTTCTAGGTAAATATGCAAAATATACAGGAAGAGATAATATCATAACCTGCTGTATGACTGAGCGCAAAATACACATTTTGAGGTGCAAAAGTCTTTATGTAAAGCACACACATTTCTGAAGGCATCTCCATTTTTAAAAATTCTTACACTTAAAGGTGTCACTGCTTCACTTACATCAATAGCTGATCATAGCTACAACAGTGCTACTGGATCAAAACATGAGTGCCCAAGCAGCCCAGAATGGACTGGTTCATACAGACTTATTCTAAAGAGAAATAATTCCAAAGAAAAAGACATTGATGTCAGAGGGATACAGAAATTATACAGGAAAGAAGTTGAGATTATTTATTTTCACAAGAACTCTTAGATCAGATTTATTTTATTCAATTGCTGTTGGATACTGATGTATGTCCCATTCGTTTGGGCAACCCTAACACCTTATTTATATCCCACACACTGTTATATTCATAGCATCCTGAAGGAACTACCACTTTCCCATTTATCTAATATTTTATGCAGAGAAATTAAGAACAAAAAAGTAAAAAAAAAGAGAGAGAAATCCCAGCACCATGAAAATGGCACAATTACCACCAAATTAGGTAGAATGGGAGCTTCACCTGAGCAAGTTGAGGTCACACACAAATTCCATGCTATAGCAAAGGACTGTGTATCATTTTCAGAGTACCCAGAGCACCCAGGAGTATCTGAGCTTATCTTCTTTTTCATAGCTAATGCCTCCCCTAAAAAGCTTTCTGGTAACTCCTTCACCTTAGGTACCTGGCTGAGAAGAGGAACAAACAGAACTGAGCAATAACCTGCACTGTAGCTGTACTGACCCTGCACACCCCACTGTCATGACTTCTCTTGTTAAGAGTCTACTTCCCTCCTGGATCTGCTGAGGGTTTCAAATTATAAAGCAGTTTAGTAAAAGTAATTTATTTTCCTGGGACTGAAGAAGCTGGAGCTGGTGCTGTTTTGCTCCACTTTTCCAATGCATCTAATTCATAATCCAATTCATAAAAGTGTAAGTTGAAAGCATGGTATGATATAATTGTATAAAGTAACAAAAATAATTAGGTGCACATTCAGAATTCTGAGTCATGGCTTTTTGAATCCCTGTTTCTTTTCTGAACTGCAAAGCTTCCTAAAAATTACTAACTCCTAGAAAAATGATGGTGCTAAGGCTACACATCACTTTGACACCAGATAACCTGGACATCATCTAAAAATCTCCTGTTTACCTCTGTAGGGTTTGCATTGGTGCCTCTGTGCCCTTAGGCAATGATGAAATCAGAACCACTGGAAAGGTATTCTATAGAAAGATTTGTGGTGATCTGGAAAAGCTGATACTTTTGTGGATATACAGTTTCTTTAGCCTTCCCTTTGTAACACAAGCAAATACTATTGAAATTCCAAACATGCATAAATAATTCATTTATAGATAGATCCTTCCCACTGAGATTACAACTCAGCTAATACATTTCCAGGCACCTGTATGATCATCTAGTCTGATCTCTTGCACTTCAGAATCTGCAGAATTTCAGCAAGTGGGCAGAATTTTTAGTTAAAATACGGCATTGGCCATGTTTCTGGGCCCAGTCATGAAATGAGACAAAATTGAGATATATAGTGATAAAATACCTCAGTGTTAGTATTAATTTAAATTGCTTCTTTGCGCTCCTACTCAAATATATGGCAAAAATAAATCATGGACTGAGAGTGCTACTGCAATAATTCTTAGTTTGTAATTTACCAACTCTTTATATAAGACCAGTCCTGGAAAGCAGTCTGGAAAAATGAGAAAGTGTTTCATAGAACTGTTATATAACTTTTTTTAATAAGATACTGTAAAGAATTAATCCAAATGAAAGAGCTGGGGGATCTGTTGGCAGGAATTAAATATGAAAAGAGGAGTGATTTGCCTCCATATTTTTTTAGAAAAAAAAACAAGCCCAAAGACCCCAACAGTGGCTGTGGAATCTCAGAATTTTTATAGGGCTTGTACTGATGTAAGTTCTAAAGATACAGTGTATTGTGTGTTAAAGGGCTTTTCCAACCAAAATTATTCTATGATACATAAAAAAGAAATTAGAGATAGTTATGTAATTGTTGTCTAGCACGTCTTGAAAAAGGACAGTTCATTACAGTATTTCAAACCCAGCAGTATTCAGTCTTTGCTTCAGAGAGCCACTTATATGTATCTGTGCCTCAAAATGAATGTTTCAATAAATGATCACTTTCTCTCTTTGATTAGAAGAAAAATTTTATTAAGGTTCAGCTCAAACACAAGAATATCTCTGATAACTTACTGCAACACAATAAGCTGGAACATAAAGGAGGTGCTGAAATACTTTTTAAAAATTAATTAGGTTCTACCCTGCTAAATCAAGTTATTGCATAAATCATTGCTTTGCATTCATCTGTTGTCATCCACCATCACAAAACAATTTCGTCTTCCTGAGCCTCCAGAAACTACTAAAAGTGAAAATAATCCTTGAAAACAAACAAAAAAACCCCAAACAACAAACAAACAAACAACAATTTAAAAAAAAAGAAAAGTGAGAACTTCCTTGTTAGACTTTTTCATGGTTTATTTAGTTTTGAATCCTTTATTGCATAACTCCTGTGAAACTTTTACTGGCTAAGCAAACCATGTAGAAAGTTGCTTTGAAGAGCCATAAACCAGACTCATCTCTGGTCAAAGCTATCAGTTACCATCAGCTTGTTACCTCAGCAGGAAATATGGGCCATATTCCTGCTCCTCTTAAAATCCAATTTCCTAATTCAGCAGCTTCACCAGCAGAACACCAGCAGAGCTGTTTTCCCCAGAGCACAGTCACTGCAGCAGCGACAGCGGCACCTCACATCCAGAGCCACTGCAGCAGCAGCTCTGCTTTCCCAGGGCTGGGAGAGAGGAAGAGCAGCACTTCAGCTGCAGACCCGTGTAGGTTACATTTGCTTTTTATTTTCTCAGGCCATAGCATAAATAGCATAGGCAAAATGTTCCCTGGCTGTGAAGTTATTGAAGCTTAAGAGCAGAAGTGTTAAAATGTGTCCAAGGAATATCAATGATCCATCCCCACCACAGCTAAAATCCTGACATCTACATTATTCCGAGGGTCAGCAGCCAAAATATACAACAGGAAGTGAGTAGAGGTTTTGGATGTTTAATCTGCTGCAGTCTTACTGCAGGGAACTATTCCTGTTTCAGAGCAGGAGGGGAAAATGAATCTATTCTAAAGTCTTGGTTAAACATTTATTTTTAATATAGATAAAGACTGGGTTTCCTGAAAAAAACATGAGATTTTCTGGTTATTTCAAATATCTCTTAAAAGTTGTCTCTCATTTTCAAAGCTCTTCATTTACTTTTTTCCACTCATATATCAATTGATCCCAAATTATCCCTCCCACTTTTACAGAATCTTTAAGAAGTTTTCTATGACTCAGATTCCTTCTTTACACCTTCCTTTTCAAGCTACTTGCTTGTACCTCTGCTTCACTGGCTCCAAAATTACAAATCTGATCTGAAAATATTTATTCTCCTTCATAAAATTTTTCTTAGCTTTTTTAGAAAGATTATTTTGCTGACCATTAAGAGAGCACAACTCTCTTTCTTGTCGTGCTTAAACCTACTATGTTTGAAGTCCAGTCTGTTAAGAAAAGCTATGAAGAACAGCGTATTATGTCTATGCACAAATGGGACGTGTAAATTATGGGGATTGCTAATAAAAGAGCGAGATTACAGGGGAATCACTGGGAGTTATAGGGAAGCATTAAGGTACTTAAAACCACAAGTCTCCACTAGACTTCCACAGGGTTTGTAGTCCTAAAACTTTTTGGTGGGATTTGTTTTATTTTAAATACTACAGCTAGTAATAAACAAACAACACTTCATTTTACTATAGTCTTACTCAAAATTCAGCATTAAGGTTCAGTAACCTTGAAGTAAAATAGGATTACAAGAAAATATTCACAACAGAAATGTGGGTAATTTCCACTAAAAATAAACAGAAAGAACTGAAACTTCTGAATATACTGATGTTCATAATTAATTAAAGACAAAACCAAAAGGTTCTCCCGGACCATGTAGAAACACTGTTTTCCTATTTTCCTTTTTATCTTCCTTTTGTAACATATTTGTGGTGTTGCTTTTACATAAAGGCAACTTTGCCTTGTAGATTTGTTTTGGTTTGCCTTTAAAACTGCTCTAAGCTGTTTGAAGACATGAACTAACCATGAGTGGTATTTTAGATTTAAAAAAAATCATAAGGCATAATTTCATAACTTTATGTAAACAAAGTGAACACTCTTAGACTCTAACTACGAGGATATATAAAGTAATATATTCAATAATATTATCTCTTCTAAATATACAAGATTATCAAGGAATCTGCAGGAGTTTCCTAGTAAACAATTTAGGTACATTTTGCTGTATTTTTCTCTATCTGTGTTCATGTTACCCTAAAAAATTTCAGTAACTTCTATTCATTTTCAGCTAAGACTCCAATGCAATGCTTTCACATAACACAATTTTTTTCTTTTCAAAGCCTCTATGGGAAACGTTAACCCCAACTGCACCCATGTTTCCATCTGGAGTATGCCAAGGTTCAGGGATTTGGCAGACTTGCATACACAAGAGTTCATTAGTTCTGTAATTAATTTTATGTGCCTGAAAGCATAAATGCATATTGGGTACACATTTTATCATTTGCTTCTTTCCTTTAATGTAGGCGGTGATTCCATACCATAAGGAAGGGAGGGAGGGAGGGAGGGAGG
>VWYI01043690.1:71440-73256 GCA_013399455.1 Anthoscopus minutus | reverse complement strand
AAGGAAGGAAGGAAGGAAGGAAGGAAGGAAGGAAGGAAGGAAGGAAGGAAGGAAGGAAGGAAATAACTTCTCTTTTCTGCTAATTCCCTGTAATGGTAGTAGATACTCAGACCAGTGGTTGAAGAGGTGCAGAAGAAAAATTAGGTGCTTGTCACTATTTTGCACAGTATTAAATATTGCATCAACATACACCACTCAAAATACTCAAAATTTCATCTCTGAAATAAAGTACAAATGCTTATAACCTCTTCTGATTCTGATGCTTTTCTACTATAAGACTGATAGTGAGGCTATCTGGTGTTTAATCTCATTAGTAAAGTGAATAAGCACCAGCATGTCATACCATGAAGCATATAATGGTGAAATCCTTTTCAAGAGAAGTGGGTAACTGGCACTATTTTAAGAAAAATCATCATCACCATCATCACTGTTCCTGATTACAGATGAATAACCAAGGAGGAAAACATACATTTCACAAATTTTGAAGGTGTTCTACTTTCACTCTTCAACTTTTTGATTCCACTTGCCAAATATTGCTTGATTAAGAGCTGAGGTTTTTTAATCGTCTCTTTCATTCTCTTTCTCAGAATGACAGGGATTTATTAGATCAAAATTGTTTTGCATTTCCAGCAACAGCGAGAACCATGCAAATAATAGTGCGAGTTGCAACTTCACCTAGCAACAAATGCAGCCAGCAACAAAATGAGACACTAAACTGGAGACTGAAAAATTCCACTATTTTTATCAATTCCAAGTCTTGTTCCAAAGCAGACTAGAGCTGCTGCAGACTTGCTTCTTTTAGCTCAAGATCTTTTTAAAAGCATTTTTTCAATTTGTCAATGCCACGCATTATTTCCATGTACTAATTTTTCAGATTTGAAATTGTTGTGTTCCTATGAGTTCATTCCAAGCACAGTCACTCGCCTTATTTTATACTGCATGCAGTTATATCGCTACAAGATTTTTCAGTCTATGGCAGCTAATGGTGCTGCTTCTCTGAGCTCCAGATACACTGGGCAGTTACTTTCTAAGTCATTACAATATCAGCAAACACACTGAAGATGAAAACACATTTATATTTCCCAAATCGATCATATCTGAAAATAATTTGGCATTGAATACAATTGTTTTGATTATCTAATCAAGAAATTTTAACACCTACTAGTCCTGAACAAAATTTTGCAAAGCACCTTTTGTTCATTTGCCCATTCTCCATTTTGCACTTTGGTATTTGGTCAGATTGTTGTGAGACATCTATAAAAATTCTCTGCAGTGTCTCTATTGCCATAATGCAGACAATCCAGCAGGTCTCTTCACGAACTGCAGAAGCAAAAGCAAGCACCTCTCCATGCTGCACACCAGTGTGCATTTTTGCATGTTTGATAAGGCTTTCTGTAGGGTTGCAATGAGAGGTATTTCTAGCTGCCATTTGATGGGCACTCTTATCTTGCTTGGTTACTGTAAAACATAATCTGAAATAGAGGCTTAGAACCATGGCATATTTTTAACTTCCTGACATACACAGCACAGCCTGCTGTTGAGGAATTTTCCTCTCCCTAAAGTGATGAGCAGACAAGGCACCACTGATGCTACTCACGCTTTGCTCAGTGGGAGGTAATGCAAAAGCAGCACAGCAACAAATATCACATTAATGGTGTGGTGCTCCTTCTCCACTCCCTCTCCCATCTCAGGTTCAGAGTTGGAAAGTGATAACAGACAGGACAGACTGCAATCTTCTTCAAGCAAAAGGAATGAAGAAAAATCATTTGGTAAGTGATTGCTAGGAGAAAAGAATTTACTGAAAATGCACCGGGCT
>VWYI01043690.1:61440-66440 GCA_013399455.1 Anthoscopus minutus | reverse complement strand
ACTTAAGCTTAGACTTAAAGCAAATGATACTGCAAGTTTAATTCATGTTTGGTTTGTTCACACTTGTCAATGCACTTTCCATAAAAGTACATTGATGCATATGGAGATTTAAGGCATATGTTGCATGAATTTAACAATATAGACTGAGCAAGAACACATCTTCTAGCAGATGAATTGCATAATTAGCAGGAAAATCCATCAACGAGTAAGTCATGGAAGTTTTTTGAGGTTTCTTTTTTCTGTGGAGGCAACAACAGTGCACATTCTGTACATGTCACAGTTTGTATTCAGTATCAAAGAGAGATGCATTAACAGCAAACTAGGAATTGTGTACAAATCAAAAGTGTACGCAGAGAGGACAGATTTGGAAAGCTGGAGGACTCTAACTCTAGGATATGCATTAACATCAATGGTACCTGTACCCCTTTCCTCCATCCCATTTTCCTAAAAGAAAGAAAACCAGAACTTGCAAACTCACTCTATAACATTCCTATAATTTATGCTGATACCACACCTGGGCCTTTCAGTGTCTTTGTCTTTCACAGTGTGAGGGAAGCAAACACTGATTAAGAGGTAAAAAAGGGAGGACAAAGGTGCCCTGTGCCCTGCTGTAGCTGCAAATGTTTAAAATGCATGTACCTGCCTCAGATAGAAACTGGGGGATTCCCAGAAGGGATGTCACAGTCACAACCTGAAGGAACACTTCAGGGTGCATTAGAAGCCAAATCTAGGTAAATCCCAAAACTTTTGTGGCTTTTTTTGTTTCACAAACAGGTCCCTGGTAAAATACACTGAAACTAGAGGGGCTGCATGTCAGTGCCCTGTGCCAGCTCAGTATCATTCCAGCAGGAATTGCAATTTTCCAGACCACTTGTTATGCACAATTTCAGTGTCATAGTCATTAGAAAGGATCCCTGTTAATCTCAAGCTCTCTCATGCTCCTTACTGGGCCTTCAATAAGAAGAATAACCCGTAGAAGTATAAGAACAATACAGGTAAAAGATGGTAAGTATCAAACTTGACTTAAAGAGTTTTTTCAAGACAACATATTCACATCTAGATTCTGTATTCCTTAGCTCAGCTTCAGGGAGTTTTGTGACTCATTTTGCTCACAATGACAAACCTTGCCCCTCCATCACTTTCCAGCAATCTTACCTGTTTTATAACTCAGCCAGGGAGTCAAACAATGCCCCCTGTAATGATTCTCTTGTGCCAGTCAGTTCTCTTGTGAGTACCACAAACATGGATATGCTACCTGCCAGTCATACAAACTTCACACCTGCTGTCAAAGTACACTGAAAGCTTGCTTTGTTTGATTAGAAAATCCACAACCATTCTTACCAAGTGAGAGAATCTCACTTAATAATTAGTGTCATCCACACTACATTCTAATAATTATGATTACTATTTTAATGACAGAGTGATGCTACATATACCCAGGTCATTTAGCCACAGGTAAGGGAGTGTGGCATTGTACTCTGGTACAGATGTTGGGCACACAAAAAGAGAGTAGAATTTGAAAACGGACAAATGAAAAGCAAAAGAAAAGAGATATGAAAATTATAAATGGCAGAC
The DNA here is from genome assembly GCA_013399455.1 of Anthoscopus minutus. Lineage (NCBI taxonomy): Eukaryota > Metazoa > Chordata > Aves > Passeriformes > Paridae > Anthoscopus > Anthoscopus minutus. Next base: position 64,865 of record VWYI01043690.1, on the reverse strand, counting down.
TGGCATAACCAAAGAAGGTAGAGTAGGAGGAAAAATGGGAATAAAGTTGACAGGCAAAAATCCCCAGGATAGTCTATCTAAATTTAATTTTTATTATATGTATCTTAAAATATTAAAAAATAATGTGTTAAAAATGCCTTAGAAATTTTGTGTCTTGGTGCCCCAAGCAGAAGTTCTGCAAGTCTTGAACAACTTGGTAGTCCAGTTATTGCACATACAGGAAGAAGCAGTGTAAGCTTTGGCCTGCTCTGCAAGTGACAACACAGAACTGGGACTTTGACTTAAACAAATGTTTAACAGCCTTAAAGGCATTTGACAGCTACACCACAAACCCTCTGAGAGCTATTTCACCTTCTGTTCAATTTGTGGAAGACACAGTTAGGAAAAGGTACAGCCAGATTTCTACAGAAAAAGTCTGTTATACAGCAAAGTTTCTTTATCCACCATGTACCAGCTGCTTTGTATCATCCAGTAAGATAAAGCTTCCAATACAATCTTCTGTCATGAGGCATTTTAGCCCCAGAGTGGAAACCTGAAGAAAGCAGTACAGTGAAACACTTGATAGAAGAAACTACAAAAGCTTCAGGGTTTCTCTGGCGTATAGAAAGGGAACAGTTTAGGAACACAGGCAAAATAAGAGGCTGTATACTCCAACTGAGAGTGTATTTCTCAAACACTGAATAATTCTGCCTCCCTCCTGATTTCAAATACCGACATTTTGCAGAAAGGATAAAAACTGTAGTGCACCTGTTTCACTTGAAGCCATTAGAACTCATTAGTTTTCCCCTGAGAATGACCTTCCATACCCCACCACAAGGCTGAGCAATAGAAGATGCAGAGGAATAAGGTGCTGTAAAATGAGCTCACCAGGCAAATCAAATAGAACTTTAATTTCACTCTCCATGATGTCCAAGCTGGAACACATCTAGTTCTCCTTTAGCTCTGAGAGGGAGGGACAACTGTGGGAAGAAGCAAAGTTTGAGTTTTCTGAGTGTAAAAATATATACAGCATGCTTTAAAGGAATGATGACATTTCATCTTGATAAGCTTTATTGTTTCACCTAATAATAAAAATCAAATTATTCCACCCCTAGGCTCAGTCTTGTCCAGTTGCTGCTATATTACATGTACCAATAATGCAAATTCCTCCATCCCACCTCCACTCTTGCCAACCCTTCCCAATAATTTTCCTTTCTCCTTAATAAAGATGAAATCTCTTAAGCAAGCACAGGCTTGCTTAAGATCCCAAGATCTCCCTTTCTGGATTTCTTTCAAAGGGCTTTCACAGGAGAAGAATTAGGTACATTATTAACCCATTCCCAGCCCAATTTACACATTTTGATTGTCCTTTTCCCCTAAAAATAAGAAATTTCACTATAGGAAGAACATCTAAGTATAAATTTGCAAAACCCCTTTGTCAGCAGAGGTACCAGTTTCTCTAAACAGAATCTGGGGAGAGAGAGGAAGGAAATAATATAAAATTCCCTTTTAGATAGTTTTCTCCAGAAGATCACTGAGATCTGGACCTAGCAAAAGGTTATTTCAAGATGAAAGAATTAAGCTTCATGTAAAAACCTTATTTGTTCAGATGATATGAAAAATTAAATCCTAGTCATACCCTAGTAAAGTTGCTACCCTCTTTTATCATTCTGGTGGGTTTGGGTTTTTTGAATGGCCTTTTTTGATAGAAAAGGGACAAAAAAGAAACAATCTTAAAACCAAATCCTCTTCTATATACTAGACCTTTACACCTTTACTTTTACTGAAGGGATTTTTTTCCCAGTAAATAATCTGGTTGCTGGCTCCCCTTTACATATCTGAACATGTTACATGTCAGAGGCCCTGTGCTCTGCCATGAATGGATTCAATTACTTTATCAAATATAAGTTTCCTTTTACTTCCACCTAAGGAGACACTTGTACAACTACCTTAACCAAAACCTTTCTCCCATCCCTTTTTAAAGCAGGTTATTTCCTTGTAGTGTTATTAGAATGATAGGGAAGGAAAGAGGCACCTGCAAACATTACCTTAGGAGATATAAAATCAGGCACTTGAAGTTTCAGTGAGAAAAACAATTCAATCACAAAGTGAAATTAGGACACATTCAAAGTGAACTCCTTACTCACAGAAAAATATACACCAAGGAAGGAAAAATCTGTCTTCCAGCACAAGAGCCAGCAAAATTACAAGTTTCTTAGCCAATGGTCAGATCTAACACTAAACTTGTGTGAGAGCTTGTGAATCCCAGTCCTTAAGCAGCCAAAAGGCTTTGGCCACTGGGTCCTCTGGGAGGACAAGTTCTATAGGCACAGGGGATGGCAGAAAAGCTTTCACTGTCAGTCAGATAGCATGACTGAGCCTTGAGCTCTGACATTTGCAGCAGGACTTCAGGGCAAAGGCTGGCGTGGTCTCCCTGCTGAGTTACTCTCTTTCCAAAACTGCACCTTCAAACCGGAGCCATGGACAGATGGACACTCTGCTGTCGACACCGTGCTATTAACAGATGACACTATGTTATCAATAATGCCCAAACACGAGTGCCATGACTGTAATTGCCGCTCGTTCCGTAGCAATCTTCAGCAATCAAACCCCGTGCCTGCCCGGTGCCTGCCACGCTGGTCAGCGCTGACAGCGCAGCGGGGAGGCTGCATTAGCACGGGAGGGGGCGGACAGAGCTCAGCGCACGGGGAAACGGGGTGGTCAGACACGGGCAGCACATCACCAGGATAAAAGAGGGGGAAAAATGGGAGAATCACAGAATCATTAAAGTTGGAAGGCACCTCTGGAGATGATCCAGTCCAACCCCCCAAACAAGGCTGGGTCACCCGGAGTAGGTGATACAGGAACGCACGCAGGTGAGAGGGAGACCCATGACCTCCCAGGCAGCCTGTTCCAGTGCTCTACCACCTTCAGCGTGCACAAGCTTTCCCTCCTGGTGAGGTAAAACTCCTTGTGTTTTAGTTTATGGACATTGCTCTTCGTCCTGTTGCTGGGAAACAGAGTCTGGCACCATCCTCTTGGCTGCTACCTTGGAGACATTTATACGAATTAATGACATCCCCTGCCAGTTTTCTCTTCTCCAGACCGAACAGGCGCAGCTCCTGCAGTCTCTCCTCACAAGAGGTGCTTCAGACCCCAAACAACGTTGGTGCCTTCGCCGGACCCTCTCCTGTAGCTCCTTGTCTTTTACAGAGGAGCTCAGAACCGGACACATTCAGCTCAGGAGGGACTGAAAAACTACTTTTATTTTTAAAAAAGCAAAAAAGCGAATCTGGCGTGCAAGAAGCCTCTGGATCAGGGTCGAAATCACTTGATTACATTAACAGTAAGTAAGTATATAGTGCTAAGATCTGTACTATCACCTTTACAACGTGGGAACTCCTGAGGTCTCGCAATTCCCGTCTCTGCCCCGCCCCTCAGGTCCT
>VWYI01043690.1:23443-61349 GCA_013399455.1 Anthoscopus minutus | reverse complement strand
GGCGGGTCGGGCCGGACATGGTGAGTGAGGGGGACTGTTCGTGCCCGGCCCGGCGGCTCCCCCTGAGGGCCCGCGGGCTCGGTTCGGCCTTGGCCGCGCAGCGAGGGGCCTGCAGAGGCCGCTGGCTCCGCTCTCGGCTCTCGCCGATGAACGCGGCGCCGCCGGGACGGGTTCCCCTCCTCCCCGAGAGCTCGGAGGTTCTCGCCCCGCTGCCCTCGCCGTGTCCCCGCGGGCACTGAGAGCGCCGTGCCCCCAGCTGAGCACGTCACGCCCGCTGTGCCATGTCAGGCTGGTGGCGGCGTGTCCGACCCGCTGTGCGCGCTGCCGGCGGGGCTGCTGCCCTTCTCGTGCGGTGAACAAACCCTGTCTGTGTTCGTTCCCATGCAGGCCAGCACGGTGGTGGCGGTCGGCCTGGCCATAGCGGCAGCAGGATTCGCAGGTGTGTGGGGGACGGGTGAACACTGAACACAGCTGTACCTGCACACCCCGGTGTACTTAGCCGTGCTTCAGGGTGGTTTAATAGCTGATATAAGACACTCTTTTGGGAGAGCCTGTATTAATGGTTGTAATGACACGAAAGATCCAAGTTCTTACTATTTTATGTCCCAAAAAAATGTATCACACACTCTAATCCACAAGTTACCAATTGCACTGAATTGCTACATGTTCATGGAACTATATTTAACCTCAGTAAATGCTGGTCTCTTTAAGGTCGCTATGCAGTAAAAGCTTTGAAGCATATGGAGCCCCAGGTAAAACAAGCTCTTCAAAACCTACCAAAACCTGTAAGTTTTTATTTATCAGTAGCATCTTTTAATTTAGAACTTTACTTGGTGAAATAACTACAGGCTGTTGTCTCTACATAGCATTGTTGTATTTTCTCTTCTATTTTGTTAGTAACAAGTAATTGTAGCAATTCTGGTGGTGATTGGCTAATAGAGAACTTATTTGGGTAAATTTAAGTAATTATTTAAATAATGATGCTCTTTTTCAACTGAATTTCCTATTAAAAGTGAGAACTTTTGCTGTTTTTACAGACTAAAAGCTCAGTAGCTACTAAAGCAATAATGAGTCATTTTAACTGCTACTCAGAAATTAGTGTGTTTAAACTAATAAGTTTTCTCTTTCAGGCCTTCAGTGGTTATTACAGAGGTGGATTTGAACCCAAAATGACTAAACGAGAAGCAGCTTTAATACTAGGAGTGAGGTAAAGGAAATTATCAGAAATGGAAGGTGAACAGCAGGCAGTGGTGTCTCCTCACAGCTGACCTTGTTTGGAAAGGTTGTCATCCAATGCCCAGCATCCCCTGGGAGTGTCACTGCCAGGTCAGGAAATAGGAAGTGGCTGTTCAGGACTGTCTGTGCTTTTTGGGGGTTCTTTAGTGTGCACTTTAGTGTGGTTGAAGCTAAATCTGTGTGGACTTCCAGACATCTGCAATTCCCTCACACATTCCAAAGCCACGTGTGGTCCAAATTAGGCATTTCAGGAAGCCTTGGGGTTCCTTTGGTGTGAGGAATGTGATTCTGCTGTTATCTTGTGGCTCCTGTCAGTGCTGAGGAGTTTCAGGTGGATGCAGTGTGAAGGTGCTGCAAACCCACTTCTTGTGTCTGGAATAAATTAATCACTTCTGGAACATTGTAGATGTTGTATGGTGGCAATCCCTGCCAAAGCACTTTAGGCCAAATACACAAATCTGTCACATAAGAACTTCCAACTGTGAAAATTTTTGAGGTTCTCCATTTTCTTTTTTACCTTAATAAATCAAGCAAATTTTTTTCTCTTACAGCCTTTAGGAAGTTTTCCCAAGAAAAATGTTACAACATAGTTCTGTTTCTTTTTAACTGTGTGGATGACCCCCAACCCCATTAGACTGCTGTAGCATATCTTTTTCAGCATACATTTTTCTAGGGAAAAGCCTTAGAAAGCCTGTCCAGGATTTAGACACTACATATGAGTGGTAGGAAAAGAGAAACATACATGTTAGCTAGAGAATTTATGGGGAAGACAGAGTGCTTGTTCTCAGACACCTTCTGATGATCTGGGGAATTTCATGAGGATCCCTTCAGTCACTTTTTCTCTTTTTCAAAGCCCTACAGCCAACAGAAATAAAATTAGAGAAGCTCATAGACGGATCATGCTTCTGAATCATCCAGATAAAGGTAAGGAAATTAAGTCATGTTGATTAGTTAATTCATGCTTTAACACAGATGAATAGAATTGTGTAGGGAGGAAGCAAGTGATACATAGCCACCTCTACTAAAAAACCCACAGAAAACTGGTTGAAAACAAATCTTATGGTACCTTAAGTCACATGGGTCTAGAGCACATGTTTTTGTGTGTGAATGTTTTAAAAGCAAGCAGACAGATTCAGCAGGTCAGTTTGTTAGCTGCTCTGTCTTCTGTGAATACTGGGTTAGAATATGATTTGTTAAAACAAGACTTAAAATCACCTTAATTTTAGATGAAAACCCAGAGTTCCCTTGTGGGTTGTATATACCACTTGTGAGTTCCTGTTAATACCTCAGGATTTCACCATACATGGCAAATAATGAGCCTTCTACAGCTGCTGGAGGCATTAAATTATGAAATATTCCTCTTAGTGGTACTCTGAAGGCTCAGAATCTAGTTATGCTCAAAGTTAGTAACTCAGAGCATCTGTACCTATTCTAAATTCTGTTCAGTGAGTCAGAATCATATGCTGGTGTTTGACATTTAACTTCTTAATCATTGCTTAAAAGGTAAAATGGCTTCCTTTAAAGTGACTGTTGAATTCCTTCTATGCACCAAAATCCAAAGTAATCCCTGGGGATATGCCTTTTATAGATACTGTTGAGTTAAAGTTACCTTCAAAATTAACCTTACTGAATATATGCAGGAGTTAAAAATAGCATTTTGTGTTGTATATGACCTAAACATGTAAAATTAATCTTCAAGTAAATTATAACACAGTTAATGTTATATATGCTACCAACAGTCATTATACCTCATGGCTTTGCAGTGTTGGTGCATTTCACTGTGGGTTCTGTCTCAGTCTCTAATTTTTTGCCATGTTTAAAAACTGAACTGGTCCCTTGGCACAGCAGCACTTTATGCTGGGCAGGGTTATCTGCAGACCTGTTAGTTCTGTGCTTCTCTATTTACAAATTTCCTCTGTATTCAAATGTTGTTTTTTTTTCATCTGATTTGAGGTTCTCTTTTTTCTAGGTGGATCTCCATATGTAGCTGCCAAAATCAATGAAGCTAAGGATCTACTAGAAGACCAAGCTAAAAAATGAATGAGAAAGAAAATCACTCATTCAGAGGGTTTGTCCCTGCAAATGATTATTTTTGATAAATGGCTTAAGAAAAGTTCTAATGTCAGTCTTTGGCTTAATATAAATGAAGCTGGAAATACAAATCTAGGGAGGTACTTCCCTCCCCACTTGGTCACTTTCTTTTGGAAATATGTGAGGAAGTGAAGCTTAAAGATTTTTTTTTCATAGCTGTTCTTTATTAAACAGCAAAATCTGCCACTCAGAAATATTTTCAGTGCTTGAGAGCAGTAACTTGGTGTGGCCAGTGTGTGTTACCAGTCACAGGTATACTCGTGCTCTTACCTAATTTCTGTTGAACTGGCCCTGTTAAAAGTTAATGCTGTTGCTCTTTCATCTGCTAAAATTAGCACACTGAACCTGTTTGGGAAGGGGGTGGAAAAAAACCAGGAGGATTTATTGGCGGGAGGAAGTGGGGAAGATGTGTGGTTGTCTCTGCCTGGAAAAATAAAGTACAGGAAACAATGTACTCCCTTGTCCTTGCCTTGTGAAAAACAAGGTTGGTTAAGTGTTACTGATAGGTCTGGAATGTCCCAGATGTTTTTAGTAACTTTTAATTTTGATGGGTTTTAATAGCATTTAATAAATTCCATATTTGTAATAGAAGTCCTGTAGTTTCATACATTATTATACTCTACTAAGCCATAGCTCACACAGTGAGGTTTGCATTTGTGGTGATTAGGAAACGGGAACTCTTTACATCAGTAACTGATACCTGAGCTGGATTTGTGCTCTGTGGAGCCTCTCACACCTGGTAACTTCTGAAGGTCTCAGCTGGGGCCAGGGAGCTCTGTCACACTCCAAGAATCTTCCCAGTGTTTCTGCCAGTACAGCAAAACACTGCACAGCACCTGTGGGAGTTAATGCCCACCTGGTCATAAACAGTGGGGTTGAAAGCTTCCACTCCCAGAACCTGGACTTGGGAGTGCTGCTGGAAGCATCCTGTGAGTGCTGCCTACGGTGCCACAGCATTGCTGTGGAAGAGCTCTGGGCTGTTTAGGAAGGATTACAACAGTAGGGTTGAATTAGGTGCCTCAGGGGAAAGGATCAAATAGGTAACATTACAACCTCCCCAGACAGGCAATAATTTAGCTCTGCTACAGCATTTAAAGCAGGGTGAAGGACAGCTGGAACAGCACCATGCACAGTTCTAGACTCATCACATGAAAGCCAGATGCTGAATGTTTCTGTACCTAAGTATTTCCCAGCCAAACACTACTGACTTACTAAACATTGCTCTGTTGCAGAGTTTTCTGCATTCCTGTGTCTGCCCCAACAGCTGAGATACTTGTATACACTTCAGTTACAATCTTTAACTGGGTGTGTTCTCTGAGGGAACATTGTTGCTGAGTGTCCAACACACAAGTCCTATGAGAAAGGGCTGGAGCTGTCATATAGAGCAGCTGGTTTGGAACTTGATTTTGTCCTCCTAACAAAATCAGGCAAGACAATTTTTTTCATTCAAGTCAGTACAAATTCAACCCTGTCCTCTTCTCTGACTTCTTACACATTCTTGCTACCCAGATGCTTTTCCATACCTGTTTTGTGCTTCCTTGCTCTGGCTCATGTACCTGTAAATGGGCGGGTGCCACACTAACTTATCAAAAACTTCATCTGCATTAATTCCTATATATGTTAGTCAGGTTATGCAATTCTCCAAGATAAGGAGTCTGGTTTTAGACTCATTAACTGGTGTTTGACAACACGACCTTAACAAAAGGAAGATCAGCATGTTAGAAACTCTTAACAAAAAACAGTTAATGGTTCAAGCTGCCTCACAAGCAGGTGTCCATTGTTAGTTAACAGCTTGAAAGCCTTAAAGTCAATAGTAATTTAAATTTCTGATAGAAACAGTCAACAGATGGAAGATCAAAGTTTATTTTCTTTTACTACCAGCATACAAAAAAAACATATTGCACATCAAACAACCAAAACAAAAATAAAAATACTCTACTAAGGACTAACATATGTAGTTTATACAGAATAAACTTTCTGGAAATTGATCTTTTTCAGTAGTTCAGGTTATGTCTTAATGGACATGACTAATTCAGCTTAGTGTTAACTAAAGCTATGTTTGATTTTTAAATACTGTACAGTTTAATAAATAAACCAAACAAAGCCTCAATGTAGAACAGTCACTGCCAATGTCACCCAGTATCCCTGCAGATTATGAGAATTTAACAAATGCATTCCAGTGGTCTGCAGATTTTTCCTCTACATACAGCATTTAAAAAACATGTATTAAAACAGACCAGTTTCCAGACTAAACTAATGGAGAAATTACATTTCAGTGCAAAATATTTTAGACTGCATTTCTTTCTAGTATTCCTCAGGTGAAGAAGTGGTTGCATATTATTAAAAATGTAACAAAAGCAGCTAATGCTTTCATAAAGAGTATTATGTTAGGGATCCCCCTCACATCTTTGCCGTATTTTGAAAACAAAATAACATTTCCTATAGCCAGCAATTTTGTTTATTTAAATGTTACATATACTATCTCAAGGCACATCTGATGATATATTTATAACACAGTAGGTGTCAAAGTATGTTTAACATATGATTTCTCCAGGATCCCTCCCCTTTCTGTATTCCAAAATGGAGGAACTGAAAGTGCGGTGTCAAGACTGGCGATCCATATTCTATCTTTGGCAAGCTTATACAAGCACTATTTTAAATGTAATGTAAAAGAACTGTAAACTAGGAACTTCAGTTTATGAAACACCATTCAGCACTGCTTCTTCCTGATTATTTCCATCCTCCTGAACAGTGACTTTCTTTTCATCAGGGCTGTGCTGTAGTTTAGAGGGCTCATCCCCAGAGGTGGTGGCAGGACCATTCACTGCCTTTTCAGAAGTGCTGTTTTCATCAATCGCATCTTTTGCCTTGCAAAAACAAGAACAGGGAAGTATTAAAAATTCCATAAAACAACACAGAGGGTAATGTCACCTTCCCTCTGGCTCACACAGCAGCTTTGCAAGAGGGAACACGTCTTGTTTGTCTGTGCCTTTATGGGATACTTCTGTATCAGCCACTGAGGAAATCATGCCAACATAACCCCAGGGGTACCCAGAATGCTTATTTCTTTCTCTTTGTCTAAGCCCATGATGGAGTTTACTGAAAAACTAAGTTTTACACCCCTTTTGAAGTCTATAACAAGATGACATTTTGTTAATGGATCTTTCACATAACTTGTGGCAATACATTGGCACTTTAGAAGTAAAGAAATTCTGATTTATTCAGTTCTGATTATTTTTCAGAGTAATTTAATGCCACTCTTAATCCTTTCAGGAAAAAGGATCAAAACCATATAATCTTTGTAAAATTAATTCCTTCTAAAATAGTTTATACAAGTCACTAAAAATGCCACATAGTGTCCTATATCCCTAAAGTGTTTTAATGATTAGTTCTCAAGACTTACCATGGGCAACTTACACATTTTACTACATAATGCAACATTACGAAGTGTAATATTTTAAAATGTGTGCACAGGCTTAATTTTGTCCCTAAAATCTACAACAACAGTCTACAAACCATTGTCAGTTCTGTTTACTCTGGGCCATTTTTGCTTTTAATGATTCATTCTTGAACTCAAATGCACTTGTAGTCAAATGAAGGTGAGCTAACTGAAGCCTTATTCCTTTACTGCTCTGCTGCAACGGAGGAGAAAAAAGGAAATGCATATTAAAAAAATCTTACCGTTTCTTTCTTGGTTTTGGCTACTGTCTCCTTTGGAGGGTTTCTCTGTCTACTTTGAGATTCAGCTCGTGATATATAATCAGCTACTGTTACTGTTCAAGGAAAAAAATCACAGTGATGCTCACATCAGCAGTCAATTCAGCATGAACCTTCATGTCTTTTCTGCACAAGTTATGCTCTAACTGGGAGACATCTCACAAAAGGCCTTCACACTTACAGGTTATCAACCAGCAGCAATGATCAATTTGTTTCTGTTGTTAAGAACAATTTTCACTATAATCAGTGGTAACAATAATCTGAAGGTGAACTCTTAATAAAACAAATTTTGTCCAATTCCAAGATTAATTGGAGAAGGGCTTTCTGGACGAAGTTTGAAGTGATTTGGCTGCAGGCTGTTTGAACTACAGACTGTGCGTGTCACTGGGGTTTTATGAGCTGGTTAATGAAGAATTTCACACTAATGATATGAAATGAAAACAGTTAAACAGTGCCCAGAACTGGGGTGGGTCAGAGCCTGGAATCACTTAGGATGATGTGGCATCAAATCTTTGGTACATCACAAAGCAACTGAGGAGGCAACTTGCCCTCCTCGAGGTACTGAGAGTGCCACCAGCCCTGTGCCACCAGCACTGCGCCCTGGCCCGGGTGTGGCTGCTGTGGACACAGGGGGTACTGCTGGAGCCAGCCCAGCCCAGGGGCAGCAGAGCCATGCCTGTGCTGATACAGCTGCACTCACTGGGGACAGCCTGTCCTCTCCCTACCACCTCAGCACATGTTCTGTAGCCTGGTTTTGTCTGGTCCTGCCCTCTTGTAACCACACACCAGGACTCAGTTCTATCCTTAGAATACAGAGTACTGCAAATTTAGATATACACTTGGGTTGGCAAAGCATTACCTACTGAACTGTACAGTCATTTATATTTAGTGTATTGGGTATTTAGGGGAGATATTTTTCTGAATTTAGGAATGACTGTTCATGAAATCCAAATCAGACTGGAAACTACAAGAGATGACTTTTCTGTTACAGTAACTGGACTTCTTACAGCTGGGTTCTTCCAGAACTGTGAAGGCCAAAGGAGTTTCTGCACAAGTACTTTTTCTTTAAAATGAGGTTTTGTACCCAACTCCTCTAATATCAGTAAACAGGAAGCATGTTTCATGCATTCTTAATATTCCTCTGTGAGCAAGGTACCATAATATATAGCAATGTAAATCAAATTATACATCTAAATGACTGAAATACAGTGGTTGGCATTGGGGGGGAAAGAAGGGAAGAGTTCCTTCTGTCTTAATTTCACTCACTAGGTATTTATGAAGACTTTAAATTATTACAGCATTTTAACAAAGATGTCAGAGAAATCTTGTTTGGGAAATTTTGTTATGTTCTTAGAATACTTAAAAGAATTCTCATGGTTTTCTAGAAATTACTAACACTCCTTTATATTGCTGGCTGAGATTAGTTTCTTAGAAATAAAGGCTGAAATCCTTTTCACTGTTTATGCTCCCTTACAAAACCATATCACTGCTACAAAACTGGAATGCTGAGAAGAAATGTGTGGGTTTGAGGTTTTTTAGGAGGGTAGGGAGTTTGATTTTTTCCTTCCCCCAAGTTTTAGTGCAATAGAACAAGTTTTTTCTTCTTAATCAAATGTTGTAGGAGCACCACAGATACAAAGAAGACAAATAATGGGTGAAATTTTGAACCTGTCAATCTAGAAGACCTTCTGTTCCTACCCTGAGCCGTGTACGTACAAGCATTTTCTAAACAGGGCATTGTATCGATAATTAGCCAGTTCACCTTTAACATTTCAAGTGTTAGTACACACAAAAGAAATGCAACAAGCCACAACAACAAAAAATTGGAAACATGCAATTTCACTTAAATTCCTCCTCCTTCCCACCCTCAATTTGCAGATGACTTAAACTATTCCCAACAGCCAAGGACTGAGAGCAGCAGTGTGATGCAGGTGTGGGGCTGGCAAACCCCACATGAGTTCCCTCAGTGAGCTCTGCCAGGACCCACATCCTGCCCCTCCAACACTGCTGCTCAGCCAGTGCTGAAAAGGTTGTGTCCCAGTCAGTGCAAGCGCACAGATGCAGTGAGTGCAGACCATGAACCTTCATGTTTGTCGTGATCCTGGACCACAGAACTCAACAGCACTTTGGCCATTGACTTCAGTGAGAACTGGATCAGAAGCGTAACTCGTATGTCCAAGCAAAAAGTTAGACATCAATTAGTTTCATTAGACAGATTTTAGAAGTTTTCCTAGTAGAAGAAATGTCTTTCATCTTTATCTAGTAGTCTTATTAGTTATTGAGTAACCTTTTGATATTATGCAGCTCTATGTAAAACAGCAGACACAACATTCTCTCATGCTTTTGACCTGAGATTACCCCACAGCTCCACTCGAATTACCTGGCTGTCTATCTTCTGCCTGACCCCTGAAGCGACGCCTGCGGCTACGATTGCGTCGCTGGGGTTTTTTGTCACTATCATCTGCAATTGCAAAGTTTATAATGAACTATTTCTGATCATAAAATAAATATAAATTCTTCAGCAGTTTCAGCATGGGGCATTTAAAATGGCTTCTGTTAAAGACAGAGATTAAGACAGAAAAGCTAAAAGAAAATTTTATACTGAAAGCATACACAGTAACACAAAAGCTAGATTTTACTTTTTGTTCTTGGTTCATTAAAACATTTAGGCATGTACTTAATGACCTCAGATTTCATTTATTAAGTAACCATATGTCAAATTTTAGCAACATAACCCAGATTTTTTTTCTACATTAAGCAACAGATTGTATTCTCATCCCAGTGAGTATAGAGAGAATTTACTGAAGGGAAGTTCTTAAGTAGAAGCTGCATAGAGACACATTAACATCTACTTAAGGAACTTTCCCACACTATGACTGGGGTTACCAAGGACAAAACAGAAGTTCATCTGACAGTACTGTTTCTATCAAGCAGTACCAATGGGAAACAACAAGTCTTTGGTGTCTCCATCAGACAGTTCTTAAAAAAAGGCACATGAAAAGGCTAATGAAGCTCAGTAAACAGAAGATTCCATGGCACTGCCACGGAGGGAATCTTTCTTTAATCAAACAGCAACCTTGAACAGAACAGTGATTTGTCACTTACAAAAACAAACAAGGGCTTCACTACACTTACAGGGACAACACGTTTTTTTCTTAGCTTGCTCTGGAACTACCATCCAACCATTTACATACCTAAACCATTCTCGTTAACAGAAGCTGTATCAGACTCTGTCATTCCATCCATAAGAACAGCATCTTCATCAGTCCTTCGCCGGCGTGACCTCCGGCGCCGGTTGCTGCTGTGGTGGGACTCGCTGGCGTCCGTGTCCACGGTCTGGTCTGACTCCGTATTATCCAGCAAGCTGTAAGGGTTGCTGTCCGGGTCTTTAAGCACTAAACAAACACAAAGTGTCCATCTAAGATACTGTAGAGATGTGTAACCATTTCAAAGATGACTTACAATTGTGTCTAAAAGTTTCAAACTACAAAGCAACCTTAAACCAAGGTGTAACACACAGAGCTGCAGCGTTCCATCTTGACAGGAACAATTCTGGGGCACCACAGCAGCCCAATTTGCACTTGAACTATTTCACCACAAAGATTTCCAAGGTGACATTTAGAGACCTTTTACTCAAAACATCTAAGTATATAAAACACACTTTACACTTTGTGGTTGTGTGGTACTCTTGACACAGTGTTATAGTAGCAGAGATTCTGATAAAACCTAGCTTCCAATGATTTTTTCATTCATTCTGTATCTAAACATAAGTTTACCTCAGAAGGTAGCCATAGGAGACACGCTAAAGATTTACCAACTTTGCTAATAACATTATTATGTGTGAGCAGTAGAGGAAGGAAATTAAGATCACTGTGAATACAAAATACACAAAAAACTAAAAACACACTGTATGACACAGCTACCACACAACTGCACTGAAATCCCAGGGTATTACACTCATCATGTAAGAATGGACTATTTTAAAAGGGTAAGAGGTTATACAAGAAATTGCCAAGAAGAACATGTCAACTCAAAACCCCTTTGGAACACAGTACCAGAGCTAATGGATGACTTTCCACCACGAGGTCCCCCACGCCCACGACCTCCAGACACGCTACGTCCTCGTCCCCCAGGACGTCGTCTGTTGTCACGCTGGTGCCTGCTCTCCCTGTCATCTTCTCCGGCCAAGGACCAGTCACTAAGTTCATCTTTTCTCTCAGATTCTGTTTCAGAGGGATTAGAGAGCTCAGAGTTTGTACCTTGTATGAAAAGGAAAAGAAAATGGGAAATTAATATAAATTTGGGGATTATATTCTGGTTCCTCACAGAAGTATTCCAGCTAGTATGGCTGGTTATATATGTATGTAATTTTTATAAACAATATAATGCATAAATATATATATAAATACTGCTACACACACAGCTATACAATCATAGATATATTTTAATATTTATACACTCATATATAAAAATATATGCATACATAGAGTATAGATCAGAAGTTACTTAAGTAAGATTCTCAATTTAAGTTTGTTTGTACTAACATATGAAATAAGGGCTGAAAGATCATCAAATCTGTAATTTCTGTACACAGATAAACCAAGGATTTAGCAGTGTTTCCTCTCTTTGTCTACACACTGCAGGCATTTGGTGCAGTTTCTAGGCAACTTCTCTGAAATTCCCAAGGACAACTTTGCCACCTTATAGCCAATGGCTGTTGCTAAGCAACCCCTTCTGGATGCTGTAATGCTGCTTGAACAATTTCAGTGTTTATATTAAACAGCATCCGTAACACCCAGCCATCTCTGAGTACCCAAACCCACACAGCTTTTTATTACCTGAAAACTCAACACCTAGTATTCATTTTAGGTATCCAGGAACCCTCCCTACTACCCAGTCTGGAATATAAAGTTTTAGACCCATATGGCTTAAATGTGGTTCTTGCCATTTTGGGAGGAAAAATAACACTCTAAATTTTCCAAATCACATTGTGCATATATAAGCAAAGTGAACAAGTTTCCTTACAGTTCAGTCAGTTCATTGGGAAGTAATAAAAAATGAAGTTACAAACATCATCATCTGAATCAACACAACTAACACCTGGCATTATCCAGGAAGCTATAGCCCAGGACAGACTGTAAAATCCAAAAGGTATCTGATTTTTTAATAGACATGAGCTACACGTAGATAACCAGAGTCATTTACTGTATTGAATAAATAGCATTGTCCTTATTTGTGAATCATGTCTATATACAAATGCTGTGTCTCCATTTGGACAAGCTGGGGATGTACACACCTGTCAGGAGCTGAACACTGCTTTTTAATTGAGAAATGCATCAGAATACCTCACTACACCTTAAAATAAATCCAGTTAGTTCACGGCCAGCTTAAAAACCCATAGGATTTTGTGCTGTCTCCATTTGAAATCATTTTGGTTCGCTTTTCAGAAATATGCTTCTAAGACAGCCATGATGACAGGCAAGTAATTTTTCTCTTTCTCAATCAAAACAGATAATGCTCAGTTTAGATTTTTGTTTTTTAATTTGTGTCTCCTGAAAAGCATCTCTAGCTCTCTTCCCAGCTTTTGTGATGTCACTTACTCAGTAACTAACACAGAAGGACAAGATGTTTCCAGAGCTCAGTTTGTTAATTTTTTTCAGTTTTAAACTTAACTTCAAGACTGCAAACCTAACGAGGTGTTTTGAGCTATGAACAAAATAAAACATCGATTCTGAACTTCCAACCCAATCTTCACAAAGAAATCCAGAGACAGTTTTGGATTCAAAGACACCCAGGGCTTCACTGAAGGGCTCTCACCATAACCAGATGTGTAATTGGGGCCCCTTCGGCCTCTGCCGCGCCCGCTGTAGGACCTGGAGCCTTGCACTGAGGAGAGGGTGCTCTCGTCAGTGGTGTAACCCTTCTCCTTCTCAGGAGCCCGAGCAGAGGAAGGCCTGAAGCCCATCCCAATCTGGCGCAGCTGTTCATCGATTTGGAGCCTTTCCAGTCGTAGCTGTTCAACCTCCTACATACAACGAAACAAAAACCATGGAAAAGATTGCTGACAAAGGTCCCTCACAAAATACCATCCCCCATCCAGTCAAATAATAATTCTTGTAGGAGAATTAAGACCACCTGGAAGGTGACTACCTAAGTAGTAATGAAATTCAAAATGAGCTTTCTCTGAGATTTGGAAGAGATCTGAAAACATCCACCACTATAAAGAAAATTTGGCTTTAAGACTATTGCTACCTTTCTCAATTACAGTCAGCAAATTTCTCCCGTAAAATCTCAAAAAAAGGAAAAAAAAAGCAAACTGATAAGGGAATACAATTCAAACTCATTATTTCTGTTAACATCACAAAAATTGTTCCAATACCACACTGTATCACTGTGTTCTATTAGAAATTCCATCCTATACCAACAGAGCATTAACCTGAGAACAGCAGAACTCGAACACAAAAAACGAAAAAATTTGTGTTAGCTCCCAAATGTCACTTAAAGCCCTGCTCTTCACCATCTGAGCCTTTCTACCCCAACAGCACTAAGTAACCATCACAAGGTATTCACAGGCCCATGATACCTATGGGCAATGGGTGAGCTCAAGGCACCAAAATCCTGATATACAGAGAACAGTTTAACTGCAAATCCCACCAAAGTTGTTGCTCAAAAATTCTGTTCCTTCAACCCATTCCTCCAGATTCTCCCTCCCGAAACACACTCACCTTTAGGTAAGCGATGTGATATTCCAACAGAACTTGGACATTGCCAATGCTTTCTTTAGTACCAACAAATACAAATGGTACCATTCCCTACAAGAACAAAGCATCAGAGCTTTTTATTAGGGAGAACATTATCATTGAAATAATACTTTCTTTTAATTATACAGAGAGGTCTGTTTTAAAATACCAAAGCAAGCTAAACAAAGGCAGCAGTTTCAGACTGTGCAGCTTTCCCAACAATCTGTTCTGAAGCTGATGTAGCCTGACATCCTGTGTTCATATTCCCCCATGCTGGGTGTGTTCAGCACAAGAGGTGTACAGAAGCATACATAGCTGGCCAAGAAGGTGGTTCATTAAACCAACTTTACAAGACCAAGCACCTTTACAAGCTTTTACCTTTTGTTCTTATCTATTTAAAATATGTGGACACTTTTAACACTACCAATCCCAAATTAGTTATGTATCCCAAGTATATATAGGAGAAAGAGTAAAAAAAACACCTCTTACTTCAGCAGCAAAAACCTTCCTTGAATTATTTTGTATAAAATCTATTGCAAGATGCCAGTTTACAACTAATGCTCTTTATATCCACAGGTTGTGAAATAAAACTGGGTTTGAAAATAAAAATCTAGTCACAGCAGGAAAGAATGAAGTACTTACATCTTCACGGGGCAGCTTATTCTCATTGTCTCCTTCAATTCTCACCCTGACGACTCCAGACTTGTCTACAATCTCCTGAATCACTTTTCCATTTTTTCCAATAACTTTTCCTTTAGAGAGCAAGAATGGTTAATTTTGCACCCATGTGCAAAGTATTTTAACACATTTATTGATATTTTATACATAAAACCCCCAAAGAACACCCCACACTATGTCAAAGAAAATGGGTAAAAACTCATAAAATTAAACTCTATATGCAGAATGCCAAGTGGTGATGAAGATCACTACTGCATACAGCCTTCCAGCAGAACAAAACCAAGAGCAAAATGGCACAAGACTTTTGCAAATTCTTATTTTAAATATATGTATTGAAATTATTTTGACCCCTGACTCTATGTGTGCCCTCATTGAATCTTTCCTGACATTTTAGTAGGCTTATACATTTGTTGAAGCCTCTCAAAAAACTTTGCCTTTACAACAGACTTGTATACAACCAGTGCATTCCATATTACCTTTAAAATACCTATTTTGAGATCATAGTTTGGGATCCAAACCAAAAGGTTCTTCAGCACTTGTACGTTTATCTCAAAAAAATTCTAAAAAGTGACTCCTTGGCTCTCTTATTAGAAGACTTTAGCTCTTAGACTAAAGTTACGTGGGAACATTTCTTCATTGCAGCTAAATATATGGCACTTAAGAACATTTATGTTTAAATTAGGAGCAAAGGAGGCAGAACAACTTTAATATAGGGCAAAAGCCAGAATTGTGTGACTGAGTACTCCATAAGGAATGTTCTTTAAAGCAAGTATCAACATGATACAAAGTAATGTGCAAATCTGTTTCCCTTCTTCAACAGCTCAAACAGCTCAGCAGGTTTGGGTTTTTATCTTTCTCTACTGGACTCACTGATGAGTATTACACTGAGCTGTGGGTCTTCATCAAGTGTAGCTAAATACCTGTCCGCTTACCTGTGTGCCCACAGGTGATGTGGGCAGGACATTTGTCTTCATCAGAAACTGGCATTGTAATTGTTTAACAGCAGCATTTTCAGTTTAACACACTGCTGTGACTTCTGCCCTGATTACTGTGTGGGATATATTCACATTAATGAATGCTCTCCAAATGCTCCCCAAAACTCAACTTGTAGAATATCAGATTTAGCAGAATTCCCTGGATTAATTAGATTTACTGAACAAGACTGCAGAAAAAAATTGTTCATATACAAACTAGTGATTAATTTGTTGAATGTTAAAATGAGTTTTAACATTAGGTAGATGAGAAAACCATCAAGTTGCATCAGATACACAATTTGCACAAGTCATATTTAAAAAAACACCCAAGTGAACAAATGAAAACCCATTACACCTTAATCTGGTCAAGTCCTAAAACCTTGGAAGTCTAAGTTATAGGAGTTTGCACATGAATTATTTAGATTACGTTATTTATAATATGCAGGCTCCAAGCCCCAAACCACAGCAGGTTAAAGCCTGGGTTTTAACTTCTCTGGATAATCCAAGCTGTTCTGTCAGGTACAAAACCTCCAACTTTAACACTGCCTCCATGCCCACACTGCCCACAAGCTGAGCATGGGGAGCAGGGAGCTGCCAGACCTGAGTAAAAAGCAGGATAAAGGAAGGAGAATGAGGGAAGAGGGAAAACGTTCCCGGTGAAGACTGGACTAGTTCCCTGTGAAGACTTTATATCTTCAAGTGGAACACAATTCACCTCACACCTTCAGGTGGTTTTGAGTACAGAAGCTACCAGACTAAGCTACACCTTCATAAAGCTGCAACATGGAAAAATGTCTATTTTGAGACTCAGGCCGAGACCTATGAGCACTGCTGATTTATACAGGAGCTCTCCAGCATCCAACCACCACCTCTGACAAACCTCAACCCAGGAGGGAGCACTACAGGAGAACTGTCTCATGTCATTCTTGAAACTCAGCTGGAGTATTGCCAGATTAAACTTTGGAACTTAGTTTCAGCACTTTTAAGAAGTCAATTGAGTAAAGCATATTTTTTCACTAGAATCTGTACTTCACATATTACCATTAAATTAGGTGGTACAAGTCTGCAATCAAGTCAGTTTAAGTGCTAAAATCCTGACAAAGTATTATACAGCAACAATATATCCAATTTCATAATAATTCTGATCTGTGTAGTTTTAAAAGATTAACCACTTTCTACTTAAATGGAGAAATCAAATATTATACTGGCACCTAAATCCTCTTCCCAAACTTATGATTAGGCTCCCTTTTCCCAACTTGTCAAGTTTTAGCAGCATTACATACCAACAAGATTTCTGGGAACTTGAATAAAATCCTCCACAAATTCCAAGTAACTTCTGGCCTTTTTTACTGCATCAGCAGTCTGGAAATAAATTTAAAAAAATTGAATTTATTTGTGAATACAGCATATTAAAAGCAAAACCTTGTAGCAATAGCTGCCAGTCTTCCAAATAAACTTATTTTCAAAAGGAGATGAATCAAGACAAGGTTAATGTAGTTTTGAACTAAATCATTAAGGAATAATTAAGTGAAATGCCCAGAGATAAAATTCAGTAGTAAAGCAAACCATCAGTAAAGAATAAAACATTTTTTTCATGTTATTTCAAGATGTTTTAAGATACCAAAATGGATACCCCATCCCTGGAAGTGTTCAAAGGCCAGGTTGGATGAGGCTTTGAGCAAACACTGCAAGTGATTTTACAACCGGGGCACTCTCTTTCCAGAATGCTGGTTTCTGGCCACAGTTTATCTACAACGCTTTCCAAGATAGTGGCTCTGGTTACTGGGGAGAACTCCTGTAAATGCTCTCTTGCAGCTTTATTATTAAATTACAGAAATCAACTGAGTTAATTGAGATGCTGAAACAAGAAACAAAGCTTCAAATTAGCAACAGCAGAAGCGTCGAATTAAAAGAATATCAGCATCTAGCCAGTAAGAACAGCTTAAGAGCACAATTTCCATTTTACAGTAATGCCTCAGCCCTTTCATCTGTCACTTTTAGGCAATGCATGAAATGAGTGTACCACCAGCTCCTGCACCTTTTAATCAAATCAGGCAAATCCTAGAAGAAAATATATACAGCTCTATTTCTGTCAGAGGTTAAAATGATGACAAAAGAGAAACATGGACAAACTGGATTTCAATACAGTGAAAGCAGTGATCAAGCACAAGAAACAGACGAGCAGGAAGCCACTGTGAGGAGCAGAGGTTATGCTGTATTCACAGGGCAACTGCTCAGGTGATAGAAACTTAACACACACTAGCAATTCTTCACCTTCAATGAATTCTACAAAGAGACACAATTATGTAAAGAGCTCCTGCCTCAGGTGCGTTTATCAATTCTTTCCCAAATAAGGATGTAGGAACAGTGAAGATGCATTCACAGAAGCAGAGCCAGGACAAGAGAATACACAACTGCCAGAGCTGCAGCTCTCCTGTGCACCCATAAGCCTTTCTACACCTGTCATAAGCACTCAGGGTTTTTATGTGAATACAACCTGTGTAACTCACCCACACCCCAATATAAATGAGCACATAAAGCGGACTCAGACAAGGTATTCTCAGTTCCTTGTAGTAGAACATGATTAAAGACCTCAAAGGATTCCAATCACTAGCAACTACCTTTGTTAACTCTGAATTACAGCCTCCATGTCCACTGATGCTCTCATTACTTCACACAGTAGCCCGAACAATCAAGACACATCCATGGTACCAAAGTGTATAACAGAAAAATTAAATGCAGGGTATTTTTCTAAACCCAGCATTATACCTACCAGTGTTAAGAACTGCACAAGAATTGACTGCAATTCCATTTTGACAGTAATGAAGGTCTAAGAGGAACTTTTCTATTTCTGACACAGCTCTGCCTCTCTGGGAAGTAGTTTCCATAAGTAATCCAAGCTACACTGTCCAAGCTCTGAAGTTCACAGGCCTGTGATCTGTACAGGCACCACAATCAGAAGTTCAGGCAACCAGGTCTTGAAACCAAAGGGGCCTTAACCAGACAGGTAAAAATGCATAAACAGCATGCCATTACAGTTTCAATTCCTTTGATGCACAGAGCTTTCCAATATTCTTTACAACTTACTTCATGTTTCTTCCCTCAAGAAGTCTGGCCCTGAGCAGTGAACTTTTATTTGTATGCAAAACATCAGCTATGGGAAACCTTCAGACCGTGACTGCTATGTCAACAACACTGGTTCACTACTCCCACACATCTCACCCTGAAATTGTCTGCCTGTGCATTCAGCCATTAGAGCCTGGCTGGTTGCCCACTGCAGTTGAACAGAGGCAAAAAGAACAGGCAAGTGTAGCCAGATGCTGAAACCCTTATCATGTGGAATAGCTAAGCTGACTGGCAATTTTAGAAGCACTTATCACTTCTACGAAGGACAAGGCTGGACGTGCCCAAAGCCATTTTTATTTAGGGGGCATCTGGTATTTATACTCATTGCTGTGCACCTCTGTAAGAGGCTGGTGACAGTCATAACCTTTCCACAAGTTCCAGCATCACATCATTCACATGAAAGAGATCAAAACTGCAATACACTGGACATTCCACTGCATTTAAACTTGTCCAATTCTTCCTTAGGAACTGAGACACAATTTACTGGCAGCAGGAGATCAAAGAAGAATCTGTTGCCACCCTGATACCTTGGAAGCATTTAAGGCTTCCAAAAAAAGGACACAATTTCAGAGATGCTGGGAAGTACAGAAGTTTGACCTCCTCTCCACAGGATGAACTTCATCTGAACCTTTGATCCCAACCAGGTTCTACTCCTGACATAGATGGAGCAGAATTCAAGACCTCAGATTCCTGAAACAGGAGACAACCACAGATTTTCAGAAGCATTGGCATCAAAGACTCAATGGCACCTGTAGAGTTAGGGACAGGGGATAAAAACCCTCAAAATATTTTCTGGTGACAATGGCATTTTTGTCACTAGCCTTCTGCTTCCTGAATGGATCCTTGTTTTGGCCCAAGGACCAGCTACACTTCAAGGCTGTTGTGAGATTCAGAGGAGTCACACAAATGGAATCAACTTGGAGCAAATCATTATTTTGTCAAAGCCAGCATTAAACTGCCAAAATAAAGGAGTTAGAAGCAGTAGATACAGGCTTTAACACATCTGGCTAGGTGAGAGGAGCAGACAGCACACAGCAAAACACACAAAAAAGAGGGGCGAGGAGGAGGAAAAAAGAAACACAAACAAACCCATGATGAAGTAAAATAGTAGGAAATTATACTTGTCTCAGGTTGAGCCAGGTTATACAGCAAAATGGAGTGATTAGGACACAACATACCTTATGGAGGTCACCACTGCAATAAAGACTTGTATTTCAAATATATGCAGTAGAAGCTGCCACAGTGTCAATATGCACAAAGACACTCACACAAAAACTCGGGGTGTTTTGTGTTCTTAATTCTGGGTCCAGCTTTCACCACACTAAAAGCAGATACAGAGTGAAATGCTCAAGGGATGAAGTTCCCCCTTACCTCTCCATAGATCCTGAAAGTACCAGTATCCTCCTCAAGTTCAATGGTTGTAACTCCTGGAACTTTTCTGGCTTGCTGTATGTTACTGCCATGCGTTCCTATAGCAAGTCCCATTAAATCTTCTCTGACTACAAACTCCTCATGAAATGCTGCAGCAAGCTGCTTTGTGCACTGAAGGGAAAACAAAGGCAGACTCATCCACATGCACTCACAGTAATGCACGGCTCTGAGCTCAGTTTTAAGCAACTAGAGCCACAAGCTGTGGCTTTACCTCCAAGTGTTTTGTAGCTTCCTCGTTTCTCGACATCAGCATGAGTTTGGTGCGAATGCTGCGCAGGTGCATGTCACTGAGGATGTTCACTCTCTTCACCGTTGCTTCACTGGCAGACTACAGGAGAGAGGGAACCTAAGTTTTGGCTTTGTAAGCAAATGCACATTTAAAAGATAAATCAGGAAACTATTGAAACTAAATCATAAACATGATCTCAATTTCTAGCAGTTACATGAAAATTATTCTTCCTCAAAACACAGCACAAGAAATCCAGCACCACCACCATTTGTTCTCACTCACAACATGTTTTACATTAAAGACTTTGATGCTGAATTACACAGTAACCCTTTTCCCCTGATGTTGCCCAAACTAATCTTTCTACCATATACATACTTGTCCCTCTGTGTGTGAATAAGTGAGTGAAGGAAATAATCAAGGACAACACAATTCTGCAGAGTGAGGTTCAAGTGGATAATATTAAGTAAGTGTAGTTATGAAGAAAAACTAAAGCTGGTACAACCCTATGAAGTAAGATGATGCCACCACAGAGGCATCTTAAGTGAACAATTCCTTAATGGCTAAACTGAGCTGGTGCAGTTCTCCATGTGGAAGCTCAGCTGTGGGTCAAACTGTGCAGTGTAACACAGCATGAGGAGAAAGCTGTTGCTCCAGAGTGGAGCAAAATGATTTACCTCTGAGCCACCTGCTAAAATCAGTGAAACAGAACTCAGCTGAGAATGACAAAAGTCATACAATGAGACTCAAAGCCGCTCCTAAACTTAGGTTGTACACATTGGAGACCTTACCCTCAAAGATTAAATGTATCTACTTATATTAAATCTCTCACAATTTACATAGCTTGGCAAGCAAAACCATTTTCCATACACACACACAGCCGGCTACATATTTCCTATAAATAATATATTGAGACTTCATGCAACATTTACATAGAAGCAATGATTTACCAGTATTATTAGTTGAGCAGTTTCAGCATGATAAAAAATTCGACATGCTCCCACAGCTTTCTTGAAATCTTTATGTGCATTTTCATTCGCACACCTAAGGAGACAAAATTATTGTTATTTCAACAAGCTGCATCAAAACTGAAAATGTAGTCATATGATCAGACCCAAGAGCATTCCGTAGTTTATGGTAAGAACTGTTCAAAAACAGAAAGGTTCCCACTCTCCTCCTCAACATGGTTCCAGTTTCCCTGTGGATTCTATGGCACCATAGTTATCTGGAAAGCCTTAGTAAAAGGTCCACTGTGAAGTAAATCACCTGTAGTGGCACAAAGCTCCCACCTGAGAGCCTGCCTCAGGCTCCACTCCCAAAAGCTCAGCAGGGGTCCCCATGAGCAGTTTCTAAAAGAGCTACTGCAGCCGTAACCACCCTTAGGATTCTTCATGAACCTGTAAATCACTCTCTAAAACAGAAGCCAAGTGGGTTTTTCTCCCCTTCCCATAATGTAAAAGCCTTCTTGAAATGTGCAGAGCTACTCACGCATCTCTCAGGTCTTCAGGAACATCCACTGTGCACTTGAAGAAAGTGTTCTTTTTGACAGTTTTGTTCTGATTCACAGGTCGGAGTCGTTCGTAAGTGACAATTTCATTGTAAGTGGCATCACAAGCAGCGTATTCAATGACGTAAAACTGGGAAAGAGGTTTGTTTAAAACATAATAAATTCAGTAAGGAACAACAAAGACATAGTAACATTACCAGCATCAGCAAGGAAGCACAAAATATAAACGAAACCCTAAAACTAAGTTGATACAATGACACATTTCTACACAAATGAGCCTGGACATATTTCAGCACTCCATGCTTCCTCACTGAAGTAAGGGCAGAACAATCAGCAGAGTCTTAGTCCCCCACAACAGCATCTTGGTTTGATTTTTCTTATGCCCATCTCTGTTTCAATTAGTTTCACTAGTTCAGTTCAAGTTCCAAAACCCAAAATGTTATCTGGAGCTCTCATTCTAAAAAATATCAGAGAATAACTCTCCACAGAAATATCTACTCTGCAACACTAAAACAAACAAGGCAAATCCACTGACTCAATGGGCAAACTACCCGGGAATCATGTAAGATCAAAATCAATACAAAAACTCAATCTTTTCAACACACACTACCAAATTTAGGAAGGCAAGAGAACTAAGAAGATTTAAGTTACCAATAATCTACTCCTATGCTTCCACCCAACACATGTAAGTTTAAAGAAGCTTGTGTGCACAGTATCCCTGCAGCCTGCCTCTGTGTTAGGGATGCAGCTTTCTCTTCCCCTCCCTTCCACCTGAGTGCAATTCAGGAGCACAGCATTACATTCACCTCTTCCTTTCTCAAAACTGGGATCTGCTTGTCTCAATACAACTTGCTTAAAAGTATCTGGAAAAAGTAACTGTTAACAGTTTTTAAACAGTATTAGAAATTGGAGAATTATTTTTTCTCAATACTGTTTCCTTTGCTTTCAGGAATCTGAGACAGCAAAAGCATCAAAACACAGGACTCTTCCCACTATAAAGTTCAGTTCTCTTGCTGTCTTTTCACAAAATAAAGCTTTAATGAGACTAGGTCAAATATTGTCACAGCTCTATACACTCAAGTGCCTGAATCTGCAAGTTACTTGGCAGCTGCAAACAACCACTTATTTATGGTAAAATAAGAACTTGACATACGTAAAAGCAAAACAAGCAGAGTCCTTCTCCTACACTCAATAAAAACACATACATAAAATCCAATCCACATCCACCCACAGCAATAGCTACAGCAGGCTTAATTTATGAACTATAAAATGGTTTTAACCACAGGTGCTTTACTACATTTTTAGCACCAAGTTCAATCCACAAACAGAAATCCTGTCCCTGTGCAGGACTTCAGTTCATCAAGCAATTAAAATGCAGATAATGGAAGTCATTTGCTCAGCTTTAAGGGCATGACCCCCTGCTGTGCAATGCAGCAAAGGTCATTCCAAAGTGGTCTCAACTTATAATTCTCTTTTGTCGTGTTTTTGTATTGGTAGTACTTAATTCAGAGTTTTTTCATGACAAAGAACTTCTATTTACTGTATTTAACAGGAAAGCAGGAAATTGGTAAGTTTTAAAATAATTTACCTCTCCTTTCATCATTCGAACTTTTGCCAGCCACCAGCCACAAGGTTCTTGGTCATTTGCCCTAGAATAAACCTAGAAACAAAAGTAGTAAGAACCACTGAAAGCACATACAAACATTAATTCATTTATCTGCATATACAATAAACAACCACACAACTTTTCCAATTTTCATTAAAATGGAACAGTATTCTATTCCCATCCTTACTGCACTGCAAGGACTGTGAACAGACTTCCTTTGCACAAATCACTGACAATTCAATGGAAATTTTTTAAGGGAGATAAAACATTGGCTAAACACTTTTCAGGGGCAATTCCTCAGGAAATTCAAATACTGTCTTCAAATTGGAAGCCCACACATAGAACTAACTCCACAATTCAGATTTCTATTTTGTCCTTGGCTCACTGGATAAACCAAGGACTACTGAAATGAAGCAAACCATCACATGACTACATATTCCATATTAAAAAACACTACCAAGTTAATGCATGATCAGGTATAGAACAGAAACCCAGTTTTCTCCCCCTTAAGTTTCATTTGCTCCTCATGCACTTCCAATAGGCCAAAGTCATTTGCACACAGACTGAACGAGTTTTGCAATAGCAAGGAAGTAGAAAATAACACTCTATATATAACCTCTAGCAAAGGCAATGGATTTCAGATAAAGGAATAGAAAAACCCAGCACCAATGCTACAGTTTTTCTTAGAGTAGTTGCTCAAAAGTACAACAGGAAAGGAAACTCATTGCTTTGATTTTAAGGACAAGTACAGAAAAACCCCAAGAAGTTAAACTGAATCACTCATGATACTACAATGAAGAGGGAACAGAACATGCATATTTTGATTTCTAGATTTAATACATTATTCCTATTAACACTCTTTCTCTGTAGAACACCATAATTCACACAATTTCCTACCAGACATTTCATCTGAGTTAAAACTCTTGTTATCAGAGGAGCTTTATTACATCTTCATATCAAAGACTCGCAACACTTAGCATTCCAGGTCAAAACTGCCTACATGTTGTGTCAAAATTAAAACCTTCTCAGCTATTTTAAGTTTCAGATTTTGAAAAAATTTCCACTAGCAGTTTTGCAGGAAAACTGAAATGTCACAGATTCACAGAAATTCTAATAAACTCATCTGTAGAGACATGCTCCATTTTAAACCTTCACCATGGTAATGCCCTTACACCCCTCACCACTGCCTGGAATGGACAATCAGTTCCAGACCAGGACAGCTCATGAGCATTCACTCACCTCCACCTCATCTCCTTCACCAATTTCTTTCTTGATATCAGGGGGTGGTGGTAATCTGACTTCATTGAAGGGCACCTGGCGCTCTGGTTGCCAACTGGAAGTTGAAGAAGCATTACACATTAATTCTCAAATTTTCCTACTGTTTTCTTTGTTTTAATTTTGGAATTATGAGTTTCATTAAAACTCATTCTTTCTATACAATGAGGTCTGTTTCCTTACTTTTAGGCAGACAAACAACATAATTATGGCGAGACAAAAGTGGTATCTGGGAAGATATTTAACAATAAAATTTTTTAATTAACTGAAAAAGTTAACTAGTGGTTTTCATAAAACCCCAGTGAAAGATATTATATGATGTAGTTAACACTCCTACTGCTCAAGTCATACAGCCCTCACACTTAAGCTCAGTTTTGCAGTCCACTATTGGGTTCAACCATTTCTCCATCTCATGTTTAACATCAATTGCTTACCACCAAAGTTTTATGCATTTCAGGAAAATCTGACTCCAATCTTTAACAAAACTTTCTATCTGCAAACTTGCTGATGTTCCCCGGTAACAGATTCAGATGAAAACATATCTTTACATCTGCTTCTCAATACCAATTCTTTCTAGGCATACAAAATAAAGGTTTACTTTCTTGTACAGCAAGGCTATTTGTTTTACTATAGTTGGCTATAGAAAAGTATTTTATTTGTAGAAGTGTATGTTTCCAGTGCATTTTATGAAGACTACTGGAACAATTAAATTCACTGTGCTCTCCTGAAATTCCTTCTCCTTCTACTCTGTGAATGTCATAGAATGTCATCAGCTGTTCTCTCTTAGTCAGAAATCTGACTAAAGACTCTACAAAGGTTGAAATAAAACCTTCAAAAAAAGTATTAATTTAGAATATCTGAGGGACTTTTAATGGTATCTGTCAAAGCACTGCAACATCCATCCTTCCTGCCCATGTGATTCACATCAGATACTGACAGAATCAGAACCAACCAACAGTAAGGATTCCTACAAGTCATTTGCTTTGCTGACTTTTAATAACCTGCAGATAGAGCAGCCTGCATTAGTAGAACAAGTCTGAGCATAAGGAGCAAAGGGCACCTCTGCAACTTCCTAGATAAGATGATGGATACATTTACATCTTTGCTCTGACAACAGCTTGTACCCAAGTACTTCACTTAATAAAGATGTTATGTATCATATAGTTTTAATCTAGACATTATAAAAAACTTTTTCTTTTAATTATAGCTTGAAAAACAACAAAAATGAATGAAGATTATTACTGAGGTGCTGGAACACATCTAGAGAAGGACAAGGAAGCTGGTGAAGAGTCTGGGACATAGATCTGAAGAGGAGCAGGTGAGGCAGCTGGGGGTGGGCTCAGCCTGAAGAAAATGAGGCTCAGAGGAACCTAAGAAGAAATGGTGTCAAGCTGTGCCAGGGAGGTTTAGACTGATGTTAGGAGAATTTTCTCCATTAAAATTGCAGTCAGACATTGGAATGAGCTGCCCAGGGAGGTGGTGGACACTCCAATCCCAGAGGTGTTCCAAGGGCACATGGATGGGGCACTTCCATAGTGGTGAACATGATGGTCCAGGGCTAACAGCTGGACTTGATCTCAGGGGATCAAGTGTCCACCTTTCCATCCTTGAGGATTCTATAAGGTGGATAGCTTTTGTTTAGGTTGGAAGCTATTTTGGCCACAAAATGTTAATTAAATCACATTCTATTTCTGATAAACAGTGAAGGGGGCTGGCAGAAACATTCAGCTGCAGTTAAACTGTCCTTTTTGCAAATATAACAGTTACTAATCTCATGGTTTGGGCTCTTCCTTCCCCTCTCTGCCAGTGGAAGAAGTGCACAGTGGAAAAGTGCACAGAAGGCTCAGCTCTCAGAATGACAAATTGTGGTGGCAAAACTTTTTAAGTCCAGAACTGAAGCATCTCACTGGTGAGATGCAAACCAAGACGTTTTAAGAAATTATTTGTGATGGGATACAAACTACCTACTAAGACAATCAGACTGAACTGATGCTAAGCTACAGGGTACAAATCACAAAAAAGGGAGGTTCTTGCTTTCTTACAACACAGAAGCCTCTCCTTCAATACAGCTGCTTAAAACTCCAATGAGCCTCTATGAAACTATACCTCAAGACCCAATCTTCCATATAACATTAATAAAAAGTTTCCAGTTCCTGAAGCATCTGCATTTGTTCCTTGCCTCCTTACCCACAGAAAATGTCTCTTTAAAGAATTAAGGCTACCTGCCCAGAGACTGAGTGATGCTACGGTCACAAAATCATAATTAGTAGTCTGTGCTGGTATGCTTAACTTTGGGAACTTTACAATGGCTGTAGATGAAGACTGGCTATCACTAGTAGAAAAAGCAAAGTGACAGTTTAGACTGCCTATTGTGGGGTAGATGTGTGCATTTATTAGTGATAATCACTATCACAACACTGATGCTCTCAGCACAGGACACTCTTGCCAAATTCAGCTCTGCTAAAGCCCTTATGAATTTAACTCCATAAAAAGCAGACAAATTGATCAGATTTACGTCACAGAATAATTTGACTGTGTACACACTTCCTGATCAGATCTATTTTTAGTCAACAGAACACTCTATTATGCTGCAGCCCATCCTTTTTGAACCATGGCTGCTGCTGCCAGACTTTCTGTAGAACACATGGATAATATGGATACTAAACACTAGAAATGCATTTGACACCAGTTCAACTCCTGCTGTGAGCCCCTGGCACTTCCTTTAGCTTACTTGGTTTCTGACATCAAAGGACATTATTTTAAACGCAAAGAGAAATAATTACTTTTCTTTAGAAATATACAGAAGTTGAAGATTAAACTCATGATTTGTCATGTCTTCTTAGACTATGGATAGAATAAAGGGTTTAATTTTTGGTTGTGGGTTTTGGGGTGAGGGTATGAAAATCCAGGAGGACAGTAACACATTCCATAATCACCTCAGTGCTAGTATAAATTATGGTTGCCACCTTATCTTCTCTCTTCATAAAAGAAGGACTAGAAAGCATAGGTTAGAAAGAAACAAACACTGGGTTTTGCAGGGTAAACTCTGGGATTACTTATGTGTCTCCCCAAGGATTTCTTTTAACATATGTGTATAAATGCACACACACACATACCTGGGATTATGTCAGCAGGATTAAAAATACTGTTTATAAAAACACACTTGCACACTCCCTAGCATTACCTTTATTACCCAGCAATCTTTCTTCAAGAAAGGCTCAAAGACTAATCTACAGGTTAGAGCTGGCAAAAGTTATAACAATTTTCACATCAAAATGTGACATATTTTATAGGATCTCCACCTAGTAACTGGAAACAGGAAAGAGGATGTAGCTCACAGAGCATTTGGAATTAGCACTGAAATCTCCCAGGTAATCCACAGTGTTATCAGTCAGAATGCTGAACAGGTACTCATTTGTACTTTAACAACCCATGGATTATCCTTGGCTTGCCACTACAAGCTCCCAGCAGCACTGCTGTGTTTATATATTAAATGAAATGGCCCTCACAGGTAATTCTTTTTCAAGATTTGCTAATAGATTTGAACTCTTTCCCACTCAAAAACAATAGGTCTTTTTACTGGATACATATGTATATTTATCTTCCTAATAGTTAAAAGAAAAAAATCACCATCAGGATATTTTCACTTTTCTCTGTTTGAGAATTCTCATCTGCAATCCAGAGAGCAGAGACAGAACTGCTCATTTGAGTACTTTGGTATTTGCAATCTTCTCCTGCTTTAATGTAAGAATATCAGGCCTCTGCCAGTGATTCCTATGTGAATTAAATTTGGCTGTCACATCTATGTGCATCAGTAAAGATACCAAAGAAAGTACAGGACTGTGCAACTGATGAACTGAATTCTGATACAGATTCAAGAAGGCAGTTCAGGGAAGTTGAACAGAATAACGGGCCAGTACTTCTAGAACTATATCTAATGAAATCTACTTCCTCTTAAAGACAAAGCAATTAAACAAAAAACCCCAGCAAAAGCACAAAACTGAAATAATCTAATATCCAAATAATTATTTTAAAAATAAAATACTTACTTGTTTTCAAATACAACTGTGAGGGAGTCCTCATGAACATCTTTGATAAATCCCTAAAACAAAAACATTTTTGTTAAAAAAACACATGTAGAATCAAAAAGGCAGCAATTTCAGTAGAGCCTGAACCTGAGCCAAGATCACCACTAACACTGAGGTTCCAATCTCAGAAAGCTCCAAGACACACTCCCACTCTTTGCACGAGGTTGCTGATATTCTTAGCTGGCTATTCCAAGACATACAGAGCACAGGGACTGCTCAAATCTGACCAGCTCATTTACAACTGAACTCACTATCAAGAGTTTCTTACTCTACCTACAGGTGTGCACAGGTGTTCTACAGGAACAAAATGAGAGAGATCCAAGCAAGGGCAGTTATTCCAATAGCTGTACACAGCTCTATTTGCTGCACTGGTATTCCTCCAGCACAAACTGAATACTAAACAACTGTCCCCCTGAACAGTCCAGCAGCCAGTTTGAATCCCATCTGGCAGTAGAGGCTGCCACACAGCCAGTTATGGTATCATCTTTCAGGTACTAAATTGGGGACTGGATGAGGCCAAATGCCTGTAGGACCTCCCAGGAAAACAAAGAGAATATGGTATTTCACAGATTTTTTGTGACACACACATTTAGGTGGCATTCATTATTTCAAAAACTTAAAAAGCCAAAATCAATCTCACAGGGCTATACCCAAGTATCCATGCAGAAATTAAGCTGCTACATGTCTTGATTAAAGGAGGCTAGCCATGCTGGGGGAAAAAAAAATTAAAAAATAAAATAAAAGAACACTACTCCTGCCTTTGCTCTAGCCTGGTATTTGGCTAAGCAGAGGTGGTCAAGGAGGACCCTGCAATTTTAAAGGTGTAAGAAAGCTGCATAGCTATGTTAAGAGAAAGAAGTTCCAGGAAATCTGCTGGAATGGATTATATCCATTTAAGAAACTGCCAGCTGAGGAGGATGAAGAACATATCAGCTGTGCAAGGAGCAATCAGCCCACTGAGGTATTATGTGTCAGCTCAGGGAAAGATAAATTTTGACACAGTAGATCCCTCCATGTAATGACAGACGGTAAAGTAGCCCACACTGACAGCTGGCTGCAAAGGGCCTATAAAAACAAATCTTTTACCTGAGCTCACACTCAGCCAATGCTCTGAAAGCCTTTGCTCAAAACCTGCTTTTCTGCTCCCTGAGCTTCCCTCAAACCCATCTGTCAGCAACACAAAAGACTGGTTCTAGCAGAAAGCACACTGGTAACCCTCAACAAAGCAGGTCACCAGAAGTCATCTTGTTGAACCACCTAGCGTGCTCCTAATAAAATAAACCCTCTCAAAGGCCATCCTGGCACTTCAAGGGAAGGCAGGCAAATCTCCTTCTTTGAAAGGTAAGCAAGTTAAACAGTTGAAAGTAAAATACACCCAGAATCAGTAACTTTCAGTTTCAAGGAAACTGGATGGGAGTGTAATTATGTCTGTTTAAAGACACAAAGAGCATATAAAATTTTACTGCCTAAAGCATGGGTAAGCTAGCTAGAGAGATAAAGCAGAACTTCCAGCAAATTTATGCTCCCAACAGTTCCCTTCAAATGTACCCCAGCACAGGGACAAATTAACATGGTATACAGTGCAGGAAATATGAGTTTCTCTACTACAATTCATCCAAACTCTATGCAGGGACCAAACACTGAAGTCACAGCACTGAGAACCAACTTCAAGCAGTTCAACATTCTGCTTCATGACAACTTATCAACAGACAGCAGTATTTACAGGGAGAGATTAAGTCCCGACTAGAGACAGCCATTTATCTGCATTCCAAGAGTCTGTGACTCAACACTAGCCTCTGCCTCATTATGCCACTTTATTTCCTAGCTGAACCTGGTCTTCTATCCCTGTTGTGTTCTCATAGTACTCAATGTGTTTCTAAGGTCAGTCTGTAGGAGTCAAAAGTTTATTCTGCAGAACTGAATTCAGCTCGCTCTTTTTAAAAAGCACAACTTCAGAATCAAGAGAGATTCCAATTCAGGTACCATAAAACATCTGATTAACATTCAGAACTTAATGCTCTGTAGAGTTGAGAAAGTCATGAATCCACTAACAGATTTCATTAAGAAGACAAAAGAAATGCAAAAAAGGAATCCAACTGCACCGACTTTTGAGGATTTAAGACAATTAGCCTATTACCAGGTGAAGTGTGGGTTTCTGTGTAAGGCACAGACAGGTTTAATAGTCATAACAAATTTTCAAGCTAAGGTCCCACTGAAGAATGCCAAAGCTGAAGTGGAACAGTAATGCAGAGATACAGCTCTCAACAGACCAACAGCTGACACTGCACAAATGTCAGCAGCGTAAACAGAAACATAGGACAATTTTTAATAAAATCTAAAGTACAAATTCCAACAGTCTGTACATTTTACAGCACCACGTGGGTTTCAGGATCTCCTTCACGGAAGGAAGTCTTTCAGTTCAAAGTGTGCACACTGCTCTTCCCTCCCACAGGAGAATGTAATGCAGACTCACTGCTGGCAGTCACGTAGGCAGCAACTGCCTTGGAATTACCTGTACAGCTTTCTCACTTGGTATTCCCAAACTCCTTCATTCCCTAGTATAATCAAGCATAACATCTATCAAGTATGCACTTTAAGTCACAAATGCACATATGTAACTTATCAAATAAAATTACATAACTATTAAATAATTTTCTAGTTATGAAGCATGAAAAAGTCTGATTAGAGTCTAACTATATAAAATTACTTTTGACTATTACCAATTTCTCTACAGCTGTGGGGATGAGATCACATTTACAGCAACTGAAGCACAGCAGTCTATGAGGTATTATGGACTATATGGTCCATTTGTAATAAAACCAGAAATAATGAAAATTCAATACGGCTTTTAAATAGTTTTCTTAGAAATTACAGCATTACTATCACGAAGGATGCTGAAACTATCATTAGAATATCTTCTGAAAGCAAAACTTCCTGCATGTGACTTTCCTACCTTCAACTCCACCTATACACATTATCAGCTGTCACAACTTCCAGATAAAACCAGAAAGAGATTTCATGTGTGTCAGGATGAGATTTAGCATAGTCTTTAAAGAAGTCTTCATAGGGCCTATGATAATTAAATTTTAAAAAAAAAGGTTTTACAAAAAAAACCTGTAACATTAGGGTGTTTTGGTATTTCACAATACAAAACAGACTCTATAGTATATCCTATAAATTCACAAGGATTTCTTCAGAAAAGGGGTGATGAACATAAAACAAAAAACTAAATAACGTGATATTCAATTAGAGAGTTTTGAAGGAGTTCTTTATTCGTGAGGAAACCTACATAAATAGATTTGCACTAGTTATGCCTGATACTGTATGAAAAACATTCCCTACTAAAGTAAGTAATGATCCATCACCTCAACTTTTGCTCTAATGAACAATGTACTCCTTTACTAAAATTTAATTTAACAGTGTTGCCTAATATAACGCCAGTTTCTAAGTTTGAAGAGTTCTATGTTCCTAACATATCATTCCATGTACTGCAGGTGACGAGGCAGAGCAACCAGCACACCACCAAACACACCATCAATAAATACAGCGGCATCAAGGAGAGCGAGGAATTGCAGTATCAGCAAGCGAGCTTACACATAACCTTTGTGTTTTATACCACACACAAATCTGCAGAGGGCAAGAGGGGAAGAAAAACTGACATGACTTCATCTTGCCAGATCTCTGATTCAGCCTCTCCAGATACTGGTGTCAGTCACTCCGTTTGTGCTGTGAGCTGCATCTCTGGCAGTCCATGTATGCCCTGGCTGGAGGAGCAGGAGACTGTACTGTACTACAGGCTATTAATGTCCTGCTGGCTCCACAGCCTCCTGGGCTCAGACCTGTCTCTGCCACTCACTTGGCAGGAGCTGGGCTCCCAACACCAGTACCTGCACAGGGATGGGATGGGAAATCCAGGGAATCCCACCTGGGGCTGGATATCCTGCAGGTTGTGCAGGGTGAACAATGAGGCAGGAAACTCTTAATCAATCTTTTGCACCAAAATCACTGCAGCTGAGACTTTCTCATTTCGTAACAGACACCCACACATACTCTTTCCCTTTTACCTGGGTTTTGCTCCTGGATTTAGGATTAGGATCTGCTGATAACATAAACGGATCAACTGAAGTGCCCTTACAGTGAACTGTATGTCTGTGAGTGTATATTCACAAAATCTGTGAAACAGGTAGATGCAATCCAAATTCCCTCAATATCCTACTTTCTATAAGTTTATCTGACCCCCAAGTAGGGTGATCCAATCTAAAAACGAGGTGCTGTTAGTTTAGCTGCAATCTTTCTTTCCAGGGACAGCCACTGCATTGGGCTTTGAGTCACACATACCAGCACACCAAAACTGTATTAATATTGCAGTACCTACTGCTGAGCCAATTTCAAACAGCAAGCACTTCAGCATCTGGTACCATGGACTGGTTCTGAACCACTGACATAAAGGTCAAGCAGCCTATATCCAATTACCAAGCCCTTCACTCCTCTTCAGATGCAAGCACCCTTGGTATTTCTAACACTGAAACACAACTGTTTCACGTAACAAACACATGAAATAATTACTGCTAAAGGATGTGTCTCAAGCTGAGTCCCCAAAGGAAAAAGAAAAAGAAATAAAGCAAATACAGCAAACTTGTGAATAATCAAACCATTTGATAAGAAAAATTGTACTTGGTAGTATTTTCATTTTAAGTTATTAGCTGCACCTGTTTATACAAGGAACTGATAAAAGCAAGCAGCTGTGGCTTGCTGCAAAACACAAACACTACAAGCAGGTATCAGGAGAGAAAAATATCCTTAACTACCACATCAATTTTAGCAAGCACAGTTTAATTTATGACATTACTGCTTACTTCCATCCACAATCACAATTACATGTAAATTTAAGGGTTGTTCTGACAGTCGTGCAAGAGCCTCAGCACTGAATTTGGGCTTAATCACGGAAGTCTCAATGACTCATTTATTACACTGGTTTATTCATATGCATCCTCCAAAAGGGCAAAACTTCTTGAAGACACCCTCCACTGATCATGTACCTTAACAATTAATAACCACTCCCTGTGGCATCTGCCTTCTATCAGCCTATAAGGCTCAAGCAAACAGCTCACCAACAGCAACAATAACTACACCTACTTCTTGCAAGACTCTACACAACTTTCAACTGATCAGCAACAACTTTAAAACATCTAAAATTTCCCACACATATAGATGTAGGGCTAGATGTAATAAAAAAAATGCTGGCAATTATAACACAGTTAAGATCTTTAAAGAAAAATACAAAGGTCATTCCAGTTACAGTTTCCTCGTTCAGTAATTGGGTATAAACAGTATGTAAGCTACACTCCTACTGACAATTTCCTATTTTAATAACCATCAAGCTAAAAACCACTCAGAGCAACTCGAGTTGTTTGCAAAGCCACTAATTAAAAATTTTAAGAAAAATTTAAAAAATAATTGTACTTTTATTGATGCATAAACCTTCACTCCCACAGAGTTGCTCATCAAGCTTTGGCTCTACATGTGGAGAAATGGTGAGTACTTGTCATTCATCATTTTTTCCCCTTAGTAATATTTTGGCTTGCGCCTGCCTTGAGGCCAAAGCCAACTCTCGCTACCAGCATTTTGCTTAGTCCTGTTACCAGAACAACTGCACCTCCTGAAAGAGGAACAGGCCAACAAGGAAGCACTTCAGAACCTGAAAAATAAGGGTTGAGCTCCATTTGAATTTGTACGGTTTTCTTCCCCTTGCATGATCTAAACAGCTACTACTGTAGCACTTAACACAAGGCCCTGCAGAACACCAGAGCCCATTTTCCAGCACAGCTAAGTCCCTACCATGAAGAACACAATGGATCTTCCAGAGTTGTTCAAATGCCACTGAAAGACTCAGAGGAACTGATCTGATGTTCAATTCATGCACCCTGGTCTTACTGTAAGGCCCAACCTATTTCAAGGAAGCTGAAATGGGAAATCATGAATAATGTGCATCACCAGGGTTCTTAATCTACATACAAGTGAGCACATAAAGGCTGATGGAGATACTGGGTAAAACTGAAGTTCTTGTCATGTTCTTCCAAGACTCTACAACTGGCAGGTCCAGAGGAAATGGCACAAATATAGGGAATATAGGAACTTCCAAATGAATGTCGGGAAACTCTTTTTCACTGAGAGTGACTGAGGAGAAGCATAGGCTGTTTGGGAGGTTGTAGAGTTTGCATCCTCAGAGATACTCAAAAGCCATCTGGACATGGGCAACTGGCTCTAGGTGGCCCCACGTGAGCAGAGGTGTGGAGCAGGTGAACTCCCATAGTCTCTGCCAGCCTCAGCCACCTGTGACTGCGAATTACTTCATAATCTTAATGACACAGTGAACCATCATCCTGAAAACACTGCAGGCAGGCCAAGACAAGGCTGGGGGTACTCAGCTTTCACTCTCTTCAATACATTCAGAAACCAAAGAAATCCAGGTATTTTTGACCACTCACAAAAAAATAGTCTAATGTCCCAAAGACAAAACCTTTCTCGCCATCTAGTCCTCACCCAGAGAGCATCAACTTTTCTACTCTCAGGAAGCCCAGCACCTTTAATATATGCAAACCCATAACCAGTAGTCTTCAGCAACTCTGTCTGTTCTCCCCTGTTCCACAGCACAAACACCCCCATTTTTCAGAAGCCCATGACCATTTCAAGCCCCATCAGTGCCATCTGTTCTCCAAAGACAATGGGTGCTCAAAATTATGATATATACAGTCTTCTAAGCTGCAGGAAGTGGCTAAACACTGGCTCTGCTGTGTAATGGTTGAGAACCTGGCATAAAATATACAGTAAATGCTGTCCTCCAGATTATCTTCTTTAAAGCAAACAAACAAAAAAAAGAAACCACAAATTCAAATTCATTTGGTGATTTAGAAATACAAGTTTAAAATTAGATCATAATATGCTTTGCCTTAACATTTGTTTAAAATTACCTTGGCCTTTACCATAACTGCCCACTGATACATGAAAACTCAAAATGCTTTTCATGATGCACAAATTTTAATAAAGAATATTAATTTTACATACTAATTTATTGCAAACATAATGTATACAAATCATGTATGGTCCTCTTGCACTTAGGAAAAATTTCCCGTTAAAACTGAAGTGCAATTCTTAGAGGAACTAAAGAAACCTTACAATAACATAATACACCATACATAACACCATAACACACCAACAGATTTAACCACTACATTTGTTCTACTGCATCTAAGTTGCACATCATAGTAACAACTCATTAAAAGAAAATCTCTCATGTTATTGTTTACATAATTATTTTGCTTTCTAGCTCTGTTGGCATAGTAGGATCTTTCTGATCTCATTTACCTGGGGTTATGCTGTGCTAATTAATCCAAATTCAGACTGTTCTAAAGACAAACCTCAAATCTCATCCCATGTTACAAATTCTACTTTTTCCTCTTCAAAAAATTTTCTACTCTCAGGAAGCCGTGTCACACACCTTCCATAGAGTGTCACACTTAGACTAAGTCACACAGCTTAGAAAAGATGAGCCTCTTGTCATTATCTTGCCATGATCAATGCTACTGGTGCCCAAAATAGGACACTTCCTAAAAGAGACTGACACACCCCTTTGCTTTAGGTCACTTTAAACAGCAAGTGACCTAGGAGTGTTACCTAGTTCCAAAATAAATGCAGAACCTCTGCCTTCATCAGGAGTAAGACTCACAAAATGGAGTCACTGACACACACACACACTTCACTGTTTTTAGCTAGTAAGAATAACCTTTTAAAATTTTGTTTGTTTGAATGATTTGGTTTAGGTCTTTTTCTCGGAAGTTTTTTTCCCCCTCCTCATTAACAGTGGATTATTCTGAATTGGGGCTTTGATCACTGTGCATCCAATCTAACTTGCCTTCATCCACCATGAAAATGCCATTGCTGGACTTAATCTCCACTTCATTGACCTCAAAGCCATTATGCCATTTTTAATTAAAACTTTCTCTTTTTAAAGTCACTGTTCACAGGGCTAAAACACATGATGGTGCTAATCCAAGGCTGATAATTCTCACTGATTTAGGAGGAGATGTCATCCTTGCAGATTTAAAATCAGATTTATTGTAGCAAATTCTGCGCACACAGATCCCTTCAGTCCAAAAAGTCAGCACACTTCATACTCCCAAGTGTCTGACATTCCTCTTAAGCAGAAGAGCAACTGATCCATCATTTGGAAAGTTGTCCAAGATCACAAGGTATAAAATGGAAAGCTAAGAAAAATATCTCCAAATTCTGGGCTTCTTTCTGCTCGGGGAGGGAGGAGGGAAATCAATTCTATTTTGGAGCACTCTGTTCTAGACACAGATGATCCTGATGTGGGTTTCTGTGTGATACTTCAGGTTCAACAAAATAATTATCCACTGTATAAAATTTATTATCTACTCATTTTGGTAAAAATTTCAGAGGATTCCCTACTAGGGATGCAGTTTATCCCACTACATTCTTGTCTTATATGGGTAACTCCCATTTGTCTTGGCCAGTTGAAAGAACTAACTCCTGAAGTCAGCTGGTTACAATCCCTTACACCCAACTGCCTCTACATACTGTACAGTCACCACATAATTCCCAAGC
Source organism: Anthoscopus minutus (assembly GCA_013399455.1). Classification (NCBI taxonomy): domain Eukaryota; kingdom Metazoa; phylum Chordata; class Aves; order Passeriformes; family Paridae; genus Anthoscopus; species Anthoscopus minutus. The sequence continues at coordinate 24,029 of VWYI01043690.1, read as the reverse complement.
CAAATCCACAGCTGCACAGAGGAAATTCTGAAGGGGGAGGGGGAATCAAACGGGACAGCCCCACACCAAGTGCAGTATTGCCTGTGCAATGCCACAGTGTGCATGTGGTTAGGCACAATAGCTGAAGAGAGTCCCGAGATTAAATCCCCCCAGCCACGCTGCGTGCTCACAATACTGGCTGGAATCAGCCCTTCTGGAGAGGAAGACAGGAGCCTAATGCCATAAAAAGAGCTGGGATTCTTAAACATCTGAAGCCAGGCTTAAGGGAAAATGACTGACAGGCAACAGCTGAGAGTATTCTGCATTGATCCTGTACCATCCTGACATTCCAGGGAGGGTGATGGTGAAGGAAGATTTCTGAAGGCGTAAATAAACCCGAAATCTTGAAAAAATTATTTGAAATATTTCAAAATCATTATTATCGCCCCTGTTCACCCTATCCCCCCCTAAAAGCCCCTGCATCTTTCAACACCAAATTCCCCCTCACACCCACCCGGCCTTCCCAAAATGAAGGCTCAGGGAATCCCCGCGCCGCGGCATCTGCTCCCCCCGGCCCCGCCAGCGCTCTGCCTTCCCCACACGCGAG
>VWYI01043690.1:1538-23275 GCA_013399455.1 Anthoscopus minutus | reverse complement strand
CGGCAAGGGCTCCCCGCCGTTATCTCCCCGCCCGCCGGCGCGGGGCTGAGGGGGGAGCGCGGGTGCGGCCGCGTGAGGGGGGCGGCGGGCGCTGCGTGCGGAGACAATGCGGTGCGGGCACGCTGCGGGCCGGGCGCGCTTTGCAATGAGCGCCGCTCAAAAGGCCGCGCCCTAGGGGGCACCTTCGGCTCCCGAGCCGCCGCCCGGGGCGGTTAAGATAGTGCCTGACATCCAGCGCCCGGCTCGGCTTTGTCCCTCACGGAGCGCCGGCCCCGGGACGGCCGCCCTGCCCCGCCCTGCTCACGCCCCGCCGAGGCTGCTCTGCCTGCCCCGTGTGCTGCTGCCGACAGAAACAATAAAAAATAAAAAATGCCGGTGGTGAGCTGGCCCTCACAACATGCTGGGACGGGAATTGTGCCATGAGCTAGATGCTCACATAAGCTTAGTCATGCAGTGCCTGATGAACGGCCTGTACCTGTGGCAAATCCATGTGTTTTTGCAATAGTTTTAAATATAGAACCATAGAATCATCCAGGTTGGAAGGGATCTTAAGGATAATGAAATTCGACTGTCAACCCAGCGCTACCACTGTAACCCCTAAACGACATCACCCAGCGCCAGATCCAAATACCTTTTAAACATCTCCAGTGATAGTGACCACCACCTCCCTGGACCACTATTCCACTGCCTGACTATCCTAACTGTGATGTTGTTTCCTGATATCTAATCTGAATCTCCAATCACTGCCTAAGGCCATTTAAATAGCACTGCTTTCAAATGCTCTTTCTGCTGATCTTTCCCATTGAGCATCAGACCCTAATGACCAGGAGTCCATGATGACATTTTACCCATCAGATATTTTCGTTTTAGTTTCTTCATCTTAATCTTGCTTTTGTGCCAGTTGTAACCATGTCTGTCAGATGGGTGAAACAATATAGGCCAAGAAGTGTTGAGAAATCTGGCTACTGGGTGCAAATGCTCAAAGAATGCTCAGTGGTGGCACTTGGGCACATCATTTCATGGTGGACAAGGTGGTGCTGGGTTGATGGTTGGACCTGATGATCCTGGAGATATTTTTCTATGGTTCTGTGACCCTGATGTGCCATAACTGAAGGGAAGATATGGGTTCAGCAGCATGAACATTTTTTCCCATGCTATGTGCGTGAATATTCCTAATCTTGCGTAATATTTTTTCCACATAAATTTTGGAGGGTACCTTTTATTCTGTTTTAAATTTTGTTTTAATCTTTATAATCACCCACAATTTATTCTGTCCATGATGCCAAGGCCACACATAGGCAAGAGAGCCCATCTTGAATAAAGGTGCCTCATTTCCTGTTGGCAGAGGCCACCCAGGATTTTCCAGGGTAAAGGAATGAGATAATATGAAGCAAACAGTTGTGCTACAAAAATTCTGTGCCAAACGTTTTCATTGTCCTAAGATTGAATAGGCTGAGGTTCTTTTATCCCGCTACCAAGACACAGAGTTTCAATGTCAACTGCTAAAAAATGGTGTATGGGGTTAAAAAAAATCCAAACCAGAGATAAACTATGCTTGGGCTGCTGTCCTTAGGAATAAAAAGAAGACATGGATATGAGAAAATATTACACTAGAATGTGTGAGGTGCCTGGGTGTCCACATTTGAGGAACTGGGGGACACATCTGGGCTTTAGTGATAATGAGGACTGGCTTGAGCAAATGTGCAGCTGCATCAGAATTTTCCTGATAAAGTTTGTTTTTCTGGAAGTGTGAGGATGATAGTGGTTAAAGGGACGGGGTTGTTTACAGGTTAATTTTGAAGCAGACTGCTGTGCCTGGGTTAAATGGGGGTAGAAAAGGGCTTTAGCAGTTTGTGGGCCATAATAATTTGCAGCACATCCTCCAGAATGTAAATGATGAATCTGTTCTAAGTTTAGTTTTCACTGAATGTAAATTATGAGTAACTAGTAAATTAAATTGCTTTAAACATTTACTGAAATAAAAAAAGGAAAGATCCAGATTCAAGAGCTCAAGAATTCCTCTAATAGTAGCTACTTTTTTTTTTTTTATGAGACTTTCTAAGCTTTCGTTTTCGTTTCTTTGTTTCATTTTGCAACACCCGCAGTGAAACTGCCACTTTCATTTCCTAGAGCTGCCGTGGTCCGGAAGACGCTTTGGGTAAATCTGATTGAACCATTCTCTGTCCTCTCTGGAAACTCCACAGCTCAGGAGGCAGAGCGAGCTGCCTCATGCCAGAAGGACACTAAGTCAGAAGTTGCAGGATTCTGTATCCTTGGGACTCTGGGTTGGAAAGAGCAGGAAAAGAGTTTCCTTATTTGAGTGAGCAAAACTCAAAGGTGAAGCATGAAACACTGAGGGATTAGGATGTTGTCTTCAAATACATCAAGGCACAGAGAGGGCATAATGATCCATGAGAGACTGAGGTTGTAAAAGACAGAAAACATAACTAGCAGAAAGGCTCCCCAAAAGGTATAGACTGATTATTAATCGACTTAGTCTGGAAAGGAGTTTACATTGGGAGGTTTAAGAAGTTTCTGGAACTGCCTTTCAAAATGAATTCATAGAAGTTAATAATGCCTGCTTGCTTTATTTGGGATGGGAAAAGCATTTATGATGGTGATATAGCATGAGCAATATAAACCACATTTTCAAGTGAGAAAACTTCGCAAGCATTGATTTTAACAAATAAACAACCAATACTCTTATCCTTCCAAATGCCATTTTCTAAAATGCAGGAAGTATGTGGACATACTAGAGAGGGTCTAGGAAAAAGCCATAAAACCACTGAAAATGTAACTCATGGTGAAACAGTATCATGGTGAAACAGCAGAGTTTTCATGTTTTGAAAAAGTTATTTTTGTCCAAAATCTGCAATTATCCAGGCAGGAAAAATATACAAGCCTTTCTAAATTCCTATCACTATCAATTTATAAATCAATATTGAATATGTGCTAGTTCATACACGAGTTAATGGCAACATCTGTGTAACTGAAGGTTACAATGAAACTCTTATTCAGGGACCTTCTGACATCGCACCTTTACTGTTTACCTCAGCCAAAAGCAGAAAAATTTTAGCTATTTTCAAAGACTGAGACAAGAGTGAGACAACTGAAATCAACAACATAACTGTTTAGAATAGTGATCTCTTAAAGTAAGACTAGTTGTGAAAAGATGCACACACTGCTATTCCGCTTACGCTGCTAGTAGAATGAAAAATTGTTTGAAAAAATGTAGTTTTAACCCATCAGTTATTTTGCTGCCAAATAACTTGAGTGCCTTTTCTGATACAGAACAAGGCTCATTTCTGGTTTTCTGAGCACATTTCCTGCCTTTCAGTAAAATAAAAACTCAGAAGCATCCTTTCTTAGCATATTTTGTTAAAAAAAAATCGGCAAAACCCAATGCAGACTAAATGCAGACTTACACTCTTACTTACAATGTAATGACCTGGACCTTACATTCCATTCAGTGAAGGGAAGTGCTGACACTTAGCAACTCATGCCATAAAAATAAAAATAATGATAAAAAATTAATCTAGCTTTGCCTTTAAGTGGATAAAAACCTTTTTGGTTCCATTGCTCATTCTGAAATTTTGGCAGAAGGCTGATGACTATGAGAGACCTCCATGCACAGACTTCCAGCCCTTGCAGAAGCTTGGGAAACAGGGAGCACTGAGATGCTCTGTAAATTACTATGCATCATTAATTCTTAGTGAAGACAAACAACATAGGTGGATATTTGAAAGACATGAGATAAGATCGTATTGGCCTCATGTGTTACCAAATGACAGAACCACATTACAATTCAGCAAAAGTCTTAGAGAAGTTCTTTTGAAAAATTATCTGCTTCCAAGTTTGCTCATTTATGTTTATTTTTTCTTTCTTCTACAAATTGTACTTGGGTGCAGAAAGAACTCTGAAACAAAAACGTCTTACAGAAACGTGTAATATTACTTCCAGTAAGCCTCTGGAAGTAGAACAGAAGATCAGATATCTTGTGGTAGAATACTGATATAAAGACTGATATAAAGGCCTGATCATCCTGTTGGGCTTGATAAAGAGCCTGTAGGTGTAGAAAACTCCTTTAGAAAAGCTTGTGTTTTGATTTGATTTGTTTTATACTTCACTGTGATTTTTGCCCCATTTGAATATTGAGCTGAAGAAGAATCTCTACCATTTTTTCTCAGCCTTTCACAACTGCAATCCTGACCTTTTTCAATGTATGGGTTTTTGTCTGGAGGTTTGCTGAACCCCACATCCATGTCCAGCCACATCTGCAAGTACTGTAAGCAGACACCACTTCTGAAAATAGGACCCACAAAAGGTGTTGCTAAGTGAGTGTATGTAAAAACATTCTTGTGCAGTTCAGTTGTAAGCCCTCTGTCTGGTGTGGAAATCAGAGAAGGAATAAATCATAAGTGTTCCTATTATTGTAAATGAACTTTTGCAGTCATTTACACTTACCTTCCAAAGGAAAAACATCTGAAGCCAATTTATTTTTTGTGTATTATAGCTGATAACACATTTATCTGTCTAGACAAAATGAACTTAAAATGACTTGTAGGTATAGGGTTAAAAATCTATGTTTAAAAGAACAAAAAAGTGTTAAGAATCCACAGAATGCAGTGTGGTATTTGCTATTGTATTCTACTTCCTGTAACTGCAGTATGTAAAAGAAAAAGTCACTGAGTGAAATTATGTAAGGAAGGCATCAAGAACCAATATTAAAAATGGCTTTCTTTACAGTCTGTTTTTATGCTGAAGCAATGATAAGCAATATCATTCAGGTTTCATTTGTTCAAAGTCCACAAGATTATGTGCATATCCAGGAAAAGAAGAAAATATACATCCAGGCAACAGACTACTATGTGAAAGTAATTTCATGCTGAATGACAACATATGAACCTTGTTTTTTCCCACCGGTGAACTTCTGTCTTACCATTGCTTGACTGGTCTTCCCATTTTTGTCAATAGCAGCATAGGAAAGTAAGGAAAATAAAATGAAAATTTTGATGTTATTCTAAAAGCAGCAAGAAGCACTAGACAATGCTTGCTGTAAACTCAATATTCATCCTGGCACTGTGCAAAGAAACTGCAGAATCATTTCACTGAAATTTTAATGAACTCCAATGAGAACACTGCTGTTTAATGGACTTTGTGCAATGGGTGGAAGCTCATCCACTCACAATCCAACTTTTCATGGGGTTGGCTTGGTTTGCTAATTTTCATTACCACGTTGCATCTACCTCTTTTGAATGCTGGTGTGGATGCAGCTGGTCCAACTTGTGCTTTGTTCCAAGCCAGGAAGTAAATGCAGTCCAGAGGGACTTTGGTACTCCTCTGCAGTTGTGATGTAATGGTGTGGGAAAACTTGCCATAGAATTAACTTCAGGTGTGCAAACACGGACGTTCTTCTCTACAAGTGTTAGGAGTTAAATCCTTTCTATCTCTTGTGCCACCACATAAACCCAAATAATTTCTGTCTTCTGAATACTTTTAGTGGAAACCAGGAGAGGAAAGTAATGTTTTTCTTTATAACTGATCCACTTTTGGTCCTTGTTTGGTTCTCAAGCAAGTCCAGACTACCTTTGCTTTGACTTGAGACCTGGGCCAACTTTTAGTGCCAGTATCATGTAAAAAAAAATCTGCATTTCTAGTGTGGGACTAGACTTAGAGTAGGGTTTCAGCTAATGTAGGTTTATGTGATATGAGTTACTTGCTAACTCCTGCAATCACCAAAATGTGTATGTTTAATCCCTGTTTCTGAGTACTTGTATTTAATTTCTTAAAGTCAGGGCCTGCTCTACAGCAGAATTTGTGAGAGAGGGCAGACAGTGGGCATGTTGCTCCCATAAATACATGATCTGAGGTATAGAAATTTAGTTCCACAGGACATGAAAATACGAAACATAAGCCCCTAAACAAAGGTGTACCTGAAGTAGCAAAGGGATGCACATCAATCCCAACAAGGAAATGCCATTTGGAAGAGAGAGGAGGGAACCTAGAGGTAGGAAGAAGTTAGCAATGCATCTGTGTGAAACTCAGCAAACAAACTGAAAAGTTTATCTATTTTCCTAGAGGGTTACCTGATATAATTTAAAGCACAAAATAATTCATTTCAAAAGGAGATCAGTTGTTAGTTCAAGGTGCTTTGCTGTCAAGAGTTCCTAAAGCAGGTTTCTGTCTTGACACACTACTTTTTGAAGGCTCTCATGTGGCAAAGTACTTAGGCAGGTGTTTTATTTAGCATCTGAATGGAAGGGATATAAGAATGACTTAGTTGATTTAATCCTTGCTCTTCTGGAAAGGAAGGAGTTGAGAAGAAAGTTTTCTTCAACAATAATGTAAAGCGTTCTGAGTAGATGTATTTTCTGGTTTCTCTGAAAAGTCCCACCTCTAGAGCAACAGATACATATTGTACATATACATATAAATTACATATGTATGTATTTGTTCTATATTTGTCATTATGAGCATATGTAAAGAAACTTGATAAATACAGAGCCTGAGTGTGTTTATATATAAATATATAAATATTATTTTAGGCACTAGAATGTTGATATGTCAGTGTTGGGGTTGCAACATCAGTTGTTCTCCCAATATGGTTTGCATTCAGCTCCCTCGAAAAATCAGGGGAACCTTTACTAGTACTTTAATCATAGGCATTGATCTAAGAAATTAAATACTAATACTCAGAGTAAGGGATTAAACATGTGCATTTTGATGATTGCAAGTAGCTGGTAACTCACATAATACAAATCTACACTCCCTCAAACCCATCTGTGCAGGCAGATAAATAGGGTAAGGCAGTGGAACACAGAGTATCTCAGTGAAGGGAGTTATCAAGAAGTTTGAATATTTCCTGTGGCTTCTGTAAATGCTCATTCAACTGAGGTGACCTTTGTCTGGTACGTGTGTTCCAGCTGTATCACAGATGCCATTGAAGAGGGTGGGATAAAATCTGGACTCTTGCCTTTTTCTTTTTTCCATCTTTCTAAAAATACCATTCTATTAATAGCATAGCATTTTCCCAGACTGCCTGTCTGTTGAGATGAAAAAGGGAACTCATTAAGCTACTTTGGTGATAAAATAGACAGTTCTGATAAATACAGCAAAACTGACCATTCTTTTGATCTAATCAGTAAAATTATTGCATGAGTGCTCAGGACATCATGCCTTTGGCATGCTTCCACATCCCTTTTTTCCCTTGTTTGATCCCTTGATGCCAAATGCTGTTGGATGTCTGGCACATTAGACACTGCAGCACGTGATTTCACCAGTGATTTGTTGCCATGAGGCTCATCAGCTGAGCCTGAAAAGCTGAGGTTGCTTTGACCTGCTCTTACCACAGCTGTATGTGCCTGCTTGTTTTATTCTGTCCCAGTGGAGTGATACGTCCAACCCTGGGCTTTTACTGCTGGATTTTGGGAGTTCCTCTGTTCAACTTTTAAAATGCTGCTTTAGACACTGGAAAAGAAGTGGCTTATTGCAACTGCCATTGCATCTTTCACATCTCAAAGATGCAACTTATTGAATCTATCAAATGGAGGGGCTAAGGAGGATTAGTGCAAATGGATGAAGTATGCATGAAAAGAAACAAGGAGAAAAATGGCAAAAAAGTCAAGAATAGATGGAAAAGAACAACAGAAGAAAGAAAAGTTCAAACGACAGTGGAATAAAAGTTCAAAATTCAGGCTTTAATGAAAAAGAGTTTGATGAATGAAAAAGATGAGGTAAGAGAGGAGGCTAGAAAAAATGTGTGATAGATGAGGGAAACCAAGAGAGAAAGAACAGTTCTGGGGAATACATGAAACTACACAATGGTCACTTGTGATAGTCACATACTTTTTCTCACTAAAAAAGAATAATAGAAGAGGTGGTTGCAAACATCAGCAATAGACACCCATAAGATTAATCCATATCCAACATAATGGTAACTGCTATTTTGAACATCCAAGTAGAAATCTACTTTCTGCCATCCTGGGGCAGGAATTCACCAGCAGTTCTTTTACTCTCTGAACTGTGTGCCCATATCTGTAGCACCCAGTCAATGCCACATCCCATCAAACTGGAATAAGCTGGAATGAAGTCCTGTTTGTGTGGGAAGCAGCACAGCCCCATAATGAGGTTGTGTTGCACCCAAGGTAAGATTCTCCACATCTCAGCTGGGTCTTTCACCACTGAGGGGCACGGAAGCACAGACACAGGGTTTGTGGGGAGCTTCTTCTGACATTCTTGTGTGTTAGTGTGAAGTGTAATTCCAGCTTCTGCTGCTGAAGCTGTTTCACTGCCCAGAAATACTTTAGGGCTCACAAAGGTACAGAGCATGTGACAACTAATTCAGAGTTAATGCAGATAACAGTCACAAATACAATACAGTGTAAAATAAAAGTATACTTATCCAAATCTGTTTACTGGAATGGAAGCTTTAAAAAAATTAACAATTTCCACTTTTTGGGACTATTTTGAGCAACTTTTAATTCATATGATAAGGGTCTTAAGAATTGAACATTTTCATAATTAAATGACATTCTATTTTAAATTAAAATAACATATGTTTTCTAAATGTGTGACAATAAAACCTGATGTCTTAGCTACCCATACTTGTTCCTCTGAGAAAATAAAGTCTCAAATACCCTAAATTCCACACTCCAGAGCAATTTAGATCTCCTTAGAGATCACAGTTTGAACTACAAATGCAATAAGGGCTGCATCCTGCTGTAAGTGAAATCTTTCCTAAGTCTACTTCTGCTTTTCAATCTCTCTAATTTTTCATTAGATCAAGAGTCACACATTTTTGTTGGCAGTAAAGCAATTCCAATTTGAACTGCCTTCTGTCTTCAATAGGAATTTTCCCAAAGTACAGAAATAAAAATGTAAAACTTTGCTGTGTTTCATTACTTTCATTCTTTTGAACGTTGCTGCTCTGAAAGCTCTGTGTGAAATTATTAGAAGACGGGTTTTGAAATGCTTGTGAAAGTAGATGCATATATGGGACTCAAAGGGCCTTATTTAAAAAAGAAATTTGCCAGTTACCCAGATCTCTGGTTGGTTATGCTCATTCAAGGATACAGAATCCATCATTCCTATGATTATTTTTACATCTGAACTTTTTTTTTTTTTATACTAGATAGACTTGAAACTTTCAGGGTCATTTGCCCAGCATGTAGTTGAATGTCCTGTGCTATAGATTCCAATTAGCAAGACCATGTTCAATGGTCCTACACCACCAATGCTGTCTAACTGCTTTCCACTTGGCTTTATATGTTTCTTCTTTGTTGCAGCTGCAACCAGGTCTATCTACCCTTTGATAGAAAAATTTCAATTACCCCAGGGAGAAGCTTTTTAGCTTTATTAAGCATTGAAGTCTACACATTTGTTCTTCTGTTGAAGAGCAGTTCAAAAGGAGACTTTCTGAGGAAGTAATCTGATAAATTAGGATAAATCTTGTGGACTTTCACTGCTAATGTTTTTTCCTGTAGTCTGAGCCTAAGATTCTCCCAACTCAATGTACAGTTAAGCATTTCTTTAATACTTTTAGCCCCTGACAGATGTTTCTTATACTTCACAAGTAAATGGCTCTTCAGTGTTTTTTGAGACTGCTGTGCTCTCAGCATAAAATTGATGTCACAGAAAGCTGGAGAGCTGTGCTCCAGCCTTGATAGACAGTGACAGAAAGCTGTTCCCATCTGGTAGCTTTGTGTTGGCCTCTGAGTAAACGAATGGTTTCCTTTCTGAGATGATGGCTGTCAATTGTCACCTCCTGGTTGCCAGGAGTAACCTCAGTTATCTCAGGAGGAGGAGGCCTGCACACACCGGGGCTCTCATCTGCCCTGGCTTTGTTGCCCTTGGCCTCTCGGGGCACTGGGGTAGGCAAGTGCCGTGGAGGAAAGCTGGCAATAACACTGATGTAAGTCACATCTCTTGCATATGGAAAAGGAGCTGCTCTTCCTAATGCTGTGGATCTTGTGTTTTACCTCATTGGTGGTAAGTAATAAATAAAGTAAAAACAAGTAAATAAAGCTGTCGTTTATGCTTCCTGATGTTTGAGAATTGCACAAAAGTTTCACATCTCCGGTTTGGAATTGAAGCTCTCATTATTGTCTCTATTTCGCAAATTAACTTATTATTGCATTTGAAGTCCTAAATGCATCTTGGGAGAGCTGAACATATAGCCTAACAATCTGCCCATAAAGAGCAAGCATAAGCTATGCATTTAAAGAAGATAATCTTTCAGTTGTATGGAAATCCAGTCACTCTTACTTTTCTGTTAAGCTTTATATAATAAAGCCTTTTTTTCTGTTTTCAGAAAAGTTTTGGTTCTTTCTCACTCATCCCTGTTCTGTGAGGCTGAAGAAAATGACACATTAAATCAAGAATGTATAAAGAGGCACGCAACTAAATGAAATTAATATTACCAAATTAGAAAACTAGAGTTCTTGGATGAAATATATTTTTCTAAAAATCCTGAAGAGAGAACTGGGAGGAACAGATAAACATCAAGAAAGTTCTCCAAACACAAAATCCCACCTAAGTATGAAGTTACAATGTGTTTTTTGGAGCACCATTAAGTAACAGCCACTATCAGTTTCAAACAGAGAAGAAGAACTTACACAAGCAAATATCATCTAGCTAAATACTACCCCACAAATATCCATATTATAATCTGTTATTAATACACAATCCACTGTGCATCCATCATAAGGACAATATGCCACCTACATCTACATTCCCAGACACACACATCCTCTCCTGCCCTCAGGACTTCTTTGTCAGCAACTCAACCAACAACAAATACTCCCACTGAAACCAAAACAAAATTGAATAAGAAAGAAATGAAAATCCCCAAACTGTTTGCTCTCTCTTAGGAAAACACCATTTATTGGTGCAATAAAGATATTAAGACAGGGGCAAAATAATTAAGATTACTGAAATTAATTCTATATCAAAGTCCACAGAAGGACGTTCCTGTTGACATCAAAGCTTTGTCTTCTCCTTGATAATGAGATTACACTTCATACTTGATTTTCTACATATTTTTCTGTACAGAGTAGATGTATTGCCACTGTCTGTTTCCAAGCAGGATTTCTGCTTGGAAAACCTGCAACTCAAGACTTGACACCATAACCTTGGAGCTGAAACTACTTAGAGCTTGTGTTTCCAGTATTCCATCATGTGCATACATATTTTATACATTTACTTCCAGTTTGTCAAGACTTCTCTGTTTCAAATTTCAGCTTGTATCATCTATCCAGCTTCATTCAATAAACTTGTATACATGTAATTACATGGAATGTAGTATATAATTCTGTTGACAGGACAAAAAATGTGAAAAAAAGTCATCTCTTACTCATCTATGCGAGCCTGGAAAATTAGCTGAAGTAAAATCCAATTTGAAGGCAGCAAGTAAGACTGAACAGAAAGGGTTAACTTTTTAATGAAAAAAACATATCTGCCTATCCCCTTTTGGGAATAAAAATATTGTAAACCAAAAAATTAATCTTACTTTGATACTCTCCATTTTCTGAAGGCTCTGGTAATACAGTCTGGTGACATTTTGATATGTAACCTTTGAGAGAAGGCTTGGTAAGCTCCAAGGGAGTACTGTCCTTTTGAAGTTGCATTGGGCTCAGGTGTCAAGTCACTCTTCCAAAGTTCAAGGTATTTGCTGCTGAATAAGTCATTGGTATTACTGATTTTTGCAGCTTTAAGAGACAGAAAGTATTGGAGGAAAATCTTGCACCAGACCAACATATGCCTATATTAAGGGTAATGTTGAATTGTTAATTTTTAGTTATCAGCAAAACCAAACTAAGAATCTGCGTGTTCAGCTGAGAGTGTTATTGGTGCAGCTTGTTCATGTTTCACAGATAGCAGTTGATTTCAGTATGAAATGCTGAGACGTTTTCTCCTCCTAAGTTTGAGCTCTTCAGTTCAAAGCATAACATTTTTGATGTTGACATGGACTGAAGAAGATCATCATCACAGCCAGGTTACATCTGACCTGTAGCTGGAGAAGGCCAACTTCCTTCTCCATGTGTGAAAACACTCAGCCCATTGCAGTCTAGCACACAGCTTTTATGATTCTGGTCCATAAGGTATTCCCACCATAGCTCCTGCCATACGCCTTCCCTGCCCAGACCCTTTGCCTCTTTTCTGCAGCAGCTGCCTATGGACACAGAAAATGAGGTCTGTAGCACAGCCTTTCAGGGAAAATGGAGCTGTCTGCTCAGCCACAGCGAGCCTGGCTGCTCACACCTGGAGGTGATGGGAAAATGTTCAGGAGAGGAGCAAGGAGCAGGTGGAATGTGAAGAGGTTGGAGGTTGCTTGGCAGGGTTGCTTGCAGGAGAGCTGTGCCAGGTGAGGTTTGAGCTCTGTGTGAAAGATGGAGCTGCTTGCTGGGAGAGGGGACAGCCTGCAGCTGGACACGAGGAGGGGGAATGTGTAACAGGGCTTTGGAAACAGATCCAGCTCACAGCTCCTGAGGCTGCACAGCTAGGCTCTGCATTATCCCACAACACCAAAATGCAGGTGAAGTTGATTTCAAATGAGCAGAACAGTTCTCTCAGAAACATTATGCTGATCAATACAACACATTATTTGTTTCAGCACAGTGCTTTCACACAAATGGTGCTTTATCTTCCTGCTATAATTTTACCTGAGTTATTTTTATTTCAAGAACTTCTAATGAAAGATCTCACCATGATAATTTATACTAAGAATCAGTTTATATTACCTGCAGAAAAGTGGTCCTCACTACATAACCTTCACATGCTATTAATCAAGATCTTTTTTTTATTCAAATATTAGCTGAATAATTTCCCTGCTCTTAATGATATTTCCAAGAGAAAGACTTTTAGAGAAAGTCTGCCAGAGGCAGTCCAAGGAGCTGGTGAATCACTTTCTTTAGGATTTATGGTGCAGCCTACAGTGTGAGACTATGCACTGGGGAAGGGACTGTGTGCTAGAAACCACAGGAATGATCTACAAAGAACTGGAAAAAAATAACTTTGGAGAATATTTCAAAGAAACCAGGTTATGCTGCAAGGGTTCTGTGACAATCTCAGCCAGGGCTTTTCAGCATCTTCAGCTATTGTCTCATTTCAGTAAATTAAGACACCTCTATGCTTGATCACTGCAGGAGTTCACAAAGCAAGAAGTAGTTTAGGTCTGTGGCTGACACTGGTACCTCCCAGGCTGAGAGAGCACTTCAGTGAAGTGGCTTTGTGTCAGCCAGATGGGCACTTGTGCACATGCAGCAAATGTTTGTGTCTTAATGCATTTTCCTCTCCAGAGAAAACATACATTCTATAGCCTTCCTGTGTCATTCCTCCTCCTGCATTACTCCACTCCAAGGTATTGTTTCTAGAATAAGTCTTCAGTCCTTTGTGCAACTGAATAGTGGGTCAGACAGAAGGTATGTACATTATGGCCTCAGGCACAAGAATTTCCTTCTAAAGAAATATTCAAAGTCATTGCAATAATGAGGAAATAAAACAATGAATCCTGCAAATTGGTTTCCTACAGAACATAGCTGCTATTCACCTGACAAATTAACAGTGGGCAGAAAATAACACTACTACTATTATTACATGTATTAATAATATTGAGGAGAAGGCAGCAGCTGTCTTTGCCCTCATCTCACCAACAAATTAGCTGGCACCATCTAATGAGATCTCAGCTATCAAGAGTTGTCCAAGCCTTGAAGGAATCTGTTCAAAGCAGAGAAGGAACAGAGAGCTTTTGACCAGGTGGAAGGTACAACCCTTACTTTCACTGCGCCTTCTCATCCCACCAGTGGAACAGCTTTGTCTGGGAATCTGGCTATAGCAGATGTACAAATACACATCTGACCAAATTAATGCCATAGTGTTAAGTTCAACAGGACTCTCATTTTAACAGGAAAAACCTACTATTTCTGTGGAATCACTGTCTCCTGGAACAGCCTCCCAGCAGGTACTTGTTCCTGCAGGACAGGGGCTTAGCTGTGCCTCACCCTCAGAAAACTGATCTCAAACACATCACTGGCTTGCAAGCACGAAGTGAGGCAGGGCTGCCAAGGACAGGAAGCTTTTCACACACCTCACAGTGCAGGTGGCACCTGGTATTGACCAGAAAACAAGAACCTCAGCACATCTACAGGCAGAGCTCCAGAGCAGCCTGAGCACCCCAGTGCATGGGCTCCTTTCTGGGCTGTGGAGAAAGCCTTGAGTGAGGGGCACAGGACCAGCACCACCACTTGGCTCTCAATTGCTTCACCTCTTCTTCCAAGAGACTATAAAACAAAGAATAGAGTTGAAATTTTTTTGCAGTCTTCAGTATCTAATTTTTCCTGTACTTGCTTTTATTCTTGCTTTCCTTGGTGAGAGAAATCCAAAATATTTTTAATTTAATTTTAGGTTTTGAAAATGCAGTCAGGCCTTTTTATTAAAAGCTACTGGAGTTCAGCTGGGAAAAGTGCCAGAAAACTTTGCAGTAGTCTTAAGTAGCTTGATACAATAGCTGGGTAGGCTTACTTTTGAGAAAAGGAAGGTATTAGCCACTGCAGAGGAACTAAAATGAGAGCTCCATCTCTTTCTCAGAGTTTTGTTTAGGCACTAAAGGTTTTTTTCATTTCCCTATCAAAATATTAATGTAACTTCTGAGTTACACATTCACAGGGTGAAATTCTTTAGGATTTTTAATCAAAGAGTTCATAATAAATTATTTAAAGTTTATAGTCAGCCTTTGGAACTGATGATCTGCTAGCTGAATTCAGACCTGATTTACCAATAGCTTGCAAATATATTTCTATACAAAAATTCTTCAGTTTGGATTGACTCAGTAAGTGGACTACCTTAACTTTTGCTTTAGCTTAATACTGACGATACCAGCCCAATTTTAGTTTCCCCCTTTCATCTTCTTTTCCTAGACAGATGCAAAAATTTTAAAAACAAAATAAAAATTTAATTAAAAATCCATTCTTAAATTAAGCATCATAGAACAAGAACCTCTCCATATTGAGTGAATGTTAAGTGATCAAAGAACAAAGGAAAAAACAATGGGCCCTCAATTAGTGTTTGGGTCTCTCTCATTCTCTTACTCTTGGATCACACTAACAGATCCCAGTGAGACAGCACAGACTTGTACCTTTAAATAAGGCACATTCCCCAAATATGGCAAAGGAACCACCCCCATATTGTGACTCTGACATGGCACTGGGCAACAATCTGTTCCTGACAAAATGTGTCCCTAACACAAGCAAACTGGACCAGGGGATAACCTTCCCCACCCTCCAGAAGCCTCTGAGTCCGAGGATAATACAGCAGCCAGCTGGACAAAGTGAGCTCCCCAAAAGAATTTCTTCATACACTGAATTTCCCATATCTCCCATGTTTAGACTTGGTGGTGCATGACATTGCTGGTCCCCATCTGTGCTGTGTACCTGCTCTTTTGGCCATAGCTCAGCATAATTACCCAGGGGAAGTACCCACAGCAACCTGAGCAACGGAGTCAGACACTTAAACAATGCTCTGTAGAATTCTACATAGCCTCCCCTGGCAGGTAATGGTTTGATTATGAAGGTATTACTGGACTGCTGGAGATTTTCATCCAGTTGGCACCTTCTTTCCATCAGGAGAGAAAAAAGCAGGAGAGATGAGGTTATGTGGCTGCATCTGCAGCCCCAGATCCTGCTCTGGGCCCCAGATCAGCCTTCTGCTGAGCTGGCACCTATGATGCTCTCTAGTCAAACAATATTCAAAATGAGTTTTACCAAAACTTTGTATCTTCTAAAGCAAATGCCTTCTTTTCACCTCAAAGAATTTTGACCCAGCCTTATGCACATGAAGTCCTTGTCAACTGATGTGTGCAAAAACTTCCATTTGAAAGACTGAATACATGGTGTGGTTGCTGTTGCTGCCTTCTCTGGCAAAAGCTGTAATTCTCCTAATGCACAAAAGCATGACAGGTATGCACATGCACACATTTTTTTAGGCTCACTATACTACACTCACCTGCAGAGGTGCTGTCGTTTATGTTTTCTGCACATCTGTTCTCCATTAGCAAACCCAGAATGGCAAAATGTTGCATTGCCTCAGAAGTGATTTACCTGTAATTGTACATGATATTTAACAATCACTGTTAGGGCTTTTTTCTTCTTTTGTGGTGGGAAATGCCTACAGGAAATCTGCATTTTGACCTCTCCCAACTTTAACCTCCAAAAACTTGAAGGGGCTGCTTTCTCAGACACAGCATGAATACAATTAATCTTATTTTTCTGTATTTTGTGCCGCTGCTGCCATCTAGAGTGTAAAAGTAACACTGTGTCATGCAACAGCAGCAGCAGTATTTAATTATGGATTTTGTATTAACAGGGAGCAAGTCTAATCATTATCATACATTTTTCTCTATTTTGTTCCACTGCTGCCACCTAGAGTTATAAAACAAGTAGATTATTTTTCTAACTGCATCTGTTTAATTAGTGGCTATTTAAATCTATGGGTGATACCTCACTTTTCCACAATTTTATCATTGCTTTGGCTTGTCTCTTTGTCCTGGATGCCAGCATAACCCGACTATGGCATGTTATCATGTTTTACTTAAAAAAAAAATAACAAAGTGGTTAAGCCAAGTAATTAATTTGTTGCCACTTTAAATTTTTAAAGGTCATCTTTAAAGAAGAAATTACCTTAGGTCAACCTGTCTTTTTTTTTCCAGTTACAAGACATCATTCATTATAAAAATTTGACTTAACATTCATGTGAGACCCCCTAATTAGAATTAATAGGGAAAAAATTCACTGCTATTTTCGTTAACAAGGAGAGACAGCTGCTGTCACTTCTGTAAAAACCTCAAGATTTTTTTTTAGAGGCACAGAAAGCAACACCCAAGCCTTGGGGTCTGTAAAACAATCAATAAAAGAAAATAATGAATAATAGGTTACCAAATCTGCAGTCACTAATGCATGTGACCTCCTTGTATATTTGAAGGTTCAAAAGAAGTCTCCTTTGATGCCTAGTAGGTAACTACAGAAATTCCTGGAAGAAATCCTAGGCATTCTTTTTCTTTTGGCCTATTTAATTTTTAGACAGCTTTGGATGACTGCACTGGAGGTAACAGCAACCCTCCAAGATCAAACATCCACCAACTCTTTACCTGGATTGTTCCTTCCTCTTTGCTGATGTAATCACTTTCATTATCCCTCTTCAGGTGGCCTTACTTTGTTGGGAATCCTTAGCTTGTCATGTCTCGTGGAAACAGTGGCACTTTCTATATCTTTGTTTGACAGCT
Organism: Anthoscopus minutus; assembly: GCA_013399455.1. Lineage (NCBI taxonomy): Eukaryota > Metazoa > Chordata > Aves > Passeriformes > Paridae > Anthoscopus > Anthoscopus minutus. The sequence continues at coordinate 6,003 of VWYI01043690.1, read as the reverse complement.
CTATTACGGTGCCTCAAAACTCGGGAATTTAATACATAGGCCTCCTCAATATCTCTAATGGCAAATTTCATGAAAAAAAAACCCCTTTTCTTGGACTTTGATCACAGAACTTTCTCTGGCTGGCTGCTCCTGGTTCCTAGTTCCTCTGGCTGTGCCCCTTGCCTTCTTTCACCCACCTGTGAAGCAAAGCCAGTGTCCTGGTTTTGTCTTTTCAAACTATCTTTATGAAAACTCCTCGCAGCTCTTGGCACAATGGCCTCACCTTAATAGCAACATGAAAGTCACACTTGCTTCTGTACATCCTCCAGATAGCTCACCCCAGGAAAGCTACTGCAGATAACAGGGAGCCAAATGGAGCAGGGTTTTATTCTCAGGTTGGTGTCATTTGTCTTTTAGGCTGTAACATGGAAACTTTTGAATAATACATCCAATCAGCTCCACTATTTCTCAAAGAATATCCTAGGTATAAATTCATAGGTATTTACAGATTTAAGCTGAATCAAAGGAGAAAAAAAAGCTAAACAGGGAATACATGAAGCTCAGATATTGAGCTGGCAGACCCAGAGGCTACAATAGGATCTGTAATTGTCCACAGTTCAAAGCTATTAGCAGCATGCAATGTGACAACAAAATATCTCATCTCTGCTTGTCTTCCCCTTGTAGAGATAGAGGAATTAATAATGGTGTGAAAGGAGTGTGGAGGGAAGAAGCCATAAGGGCCCAACATGTATAAAGTATGGAGAGTGATGGTGTGGGCATGGAAAGAGTCCCTGTGGGGCTGGAAGGAAGGACTCAGATCTGGCCATGTCCAGGCATTGGGAGGATTTCCTTCACAGTGTTTGACACAGTGAAGGAAAGGGGAACCTCAGGGCATTGCCAAAATATTTAACAGAAGGGGAAAGTGGTGGATAGGAAATTGGCAAGCTGGATAGGCAAAACTAAAAATTGCTTAGTGTAAGAAGAGGACTAAAAAGAAGTCTCCTGAAGTGGCCATCACCCTGAATAGTGATTGCTGTGGGAGATTATGCAAGAAAAATATTCCCAGGCAAGCTTAGAAATGGCCTTGGTATTAAAGATACAATAAAAGCATTGGCAATGGGTTGTTATCTTCCAAACTTAGCATAAAAAAAAGTACCAGTGCTTCTAGTAGTTATAATAATCTCTTGCTCATCCTGTCTATGCCCTCATAGGCTCTCATAAGTTTTGTCTGAGGAGCTTCAATCTTTCCTGTAGACCCAGGTGTGAATGATAATACCTGACTTTTATAGGAACAGACTGTTATTTGCCTCAGGTTAGCAAACTGTCTGAAATTTATCTTGGGGTTTTTTTTTTCCCAGTTGGAAATATGGGTCACTTTTATTACTCTTTTTTCGGTCTATGGTGATGGAAATCTGGGGACCTCTTGTTTTTGTTAGGCATTGGCAACTTCTTTTCCTTCATCCACAGATCTCAGCCACAGATCTCAGGTCTGGTAATTCTAATAAGTGACACTCTTTAAGAAAAAGCTGTTTTGTTGTTGATGCTTTTTTTTAAACCAGTTTCTCTGGAATTTATGCTGCATTTTCTCCAAGTACTTGTGACCATAAAAGCCAGGGTGTGTTATACTGCCATTGATTTAAAAGACAACTATAAAATTGAGGCAGTTGCAACTTGTAGTCCATTATCTATGAACGTGCATGGAATCCCCTCTTGGACAACTTATGATGAGCCTTTCTTATTCATCATATTCCATTCTAACTCAGTATTTAAGATGAGAATTGATCAGAAGATTGCACCACTGGTTGGAAGATTCATCCTGTACCAACTTCTTGAGAGGGTTTTTGTTCTTTTTCAGATTTAAAAAATAATCAATAATTTGTTTCTGTAGCTTCTAGAAGGTTTTCTCCCATGCCAGTCATACTATCCCTGAGCTTCAGCCAGACAGGAATGTGAAACCAGCAGCTGCCCAGGTACCTCAGTGTGGAATTGTTCTTTTTAAGGACTCACCTTCTGTGTAACTTCCTTTCTCTGATAAATTTTCCAGTGAATACAACTTCTATGTAGTTTGTCAATCCTTTCCTGACATTTGGTCCCTGAGATGTGTAGGACAGGCTGTCTCTTTCAAGCTACACAACAAATAAATTTTCCTCCACAGAAGTGGAGATGATCACTTCTAAATATTCAGATCAGGGCACAGTTGGGCTCGGTTATGGCTAAGGAGAAAAATGGGGAAAAAAATCTACTAAGAATGCATGTAACACTTCTGGATCTCCTTTAATAAGCTGGTTCTACTCAGAGTAATGCCTTTTTGTATTAGTTAAATAAAAACACTTCTGCATTTCAAAATGCACTCAGGGTATCTGCCACTATCTTTGTGTCTAACTTGTTTTTTCAATAGTGAGTTACTTTTACCTTAGGAGAAGACTGAACTTACTCAGTATGATTTTGAGAACTTAGCTTTCTCTTGGTGTTAACAGTTAAGCACAATAGAATTGATGTCAATGTGTTATCTTTTGCTAAAAACACAAGAACTTCAGAGTGCTTATGAGATTAAGAAAAGCATTCAAATCCTGATCAGCAGAGAAAATCTACCCAATGCACAGAGCTGATAGTTTGATTCTGCATCAAAGATTCCATCCAGATTCACACTGGATCCCTGTTGCATCCTTTCAAGTGCCATTTTCCTCTTGTGATGTGATTCAGAGTGTTTCAGACATAAGGGTTCCTATTCTGTTTACATTATTAAATAAGCATAACCTTTGCTTTTGACACTGTGTCCAGACTCATAATGCCTCTAGTAATTATCTTTCACTGAATACCAATATTTATTTAGAAATTTAAATACAGCAACTAATCAGGTACAAAATCCTGCTTTGAAAATATATTCAGAGCCTCAGTGAGAACTGCTCCCATGTGATCACAGCTTTGTCCTCAAGTTGTTTGTTCAGATGTGGCTTTGCTCTTATACCTCAACAATTTTCCTTTGTGGTGCAAGTTTGCATCATATAAGTAAATAATATAAAGTGAAGAAATGTGGTACAAATTATTCAAACAAAAATGCTATAAATGGGAACGTCCAGCTTTACAGTAGCTTTGGGCTTGAAATAAACAGCAAAATTGAAGCTGAGTTTTGGTACAATTATGCCAGCTTAGCTAGACACACTACTGCACCCCTTTTCATGAGCAGTTTTGAAATATTTTAGAGTTGCTCTATGTTTTTGAATATCTATTTGTCATTTTTAGCTTTTTGTTTTCTGAAGTTGTGCCAAGGTGTACATTTCTAAGGACTGCAGTTTAAGTCTGTAGCTGTTTGCTAACACCATCCTTTGGACAGAAGAATTTTTCAGTAGTTCCCAAATATTTAGTCAATTCACTGCAATAATTGCTTTGGCCTCTTTATTCTGTCTACCATAAATATTTGGTCTGATCAACCTCACATTACACAAATTCATTAGCCAGGTTCAAAGAATGAGAATCAATGCTCTTATTCAACAGTTTATTATAGAGAAAAAATATTTTTGCCAAGTAATAATGCTGATCAAAGGTGCCTTGAAATACATTTCCCTTTCAAATCACTGTACAGCAAACAAAAAAGGTGCCACTTCCCACCTTTGCCATTATTTCAGTACTTTATCCTATGGCTGATGGTTGAAGAAGACATTGCTGGCTGCAATGGGTGGAAATGAACACAAACATCACAGTCCTATTCTTTGTCTGACTCTGTAAAGGTCTAAACTGCAACAGCCTCCAGAGAAGGAATCAGCCCTTGTGCTCTCCTGGTCTTACCTGAGGCAGCACAATGATTTTCTGATTTTCAGACAGGACTTCAGGGACTTGGAGAACTTGAAAGCCTGCACAGCTATGGCACATCCACATCTCCAACATCACACTGCAACTGCATGGAACATCTGAGGACATCTGAGGAAATTTGGGTAAGTCCAAACTTTAAAAACAAGCCCCTTTGTCATCAAATTCTGTAAGAAATGTGGAGAGCGGGAAGTAGGGGAGGCATTCAGCATTCACAGTACTGTCAGTCTCTCAGACAGGGCCTTTCATGACTTATTACAGAATTCAAAATTTTGATTTTTAAATAAACACCTCAATTTTACTATAAAGGGTCTCACTGTGTGTGTAGGAAAAAGGCCTAGAGTTCCAGTAGTTTGTCCAAATTATTTTGAAAGCAAGATTGTAAGTCTCAGGGAATTTAGTTTTGTCAATCCAGCAAAAAAAAAATCAGTCAAATTCATCTCTAGAGAGAAAACTCTTTAACTAACGCATAAGTCCTGTCAAAAGCATTAGGTGCAGGACTATATCATTATTTTGACCTTCCTAAATGGTTCTGCAAAGATGAAACAGAAATTTATACAACACTCCCAGAAAGCCTACAGTTTACCCTGATATTTCAGAACTGCATTACGGAGACCATGAATTGACTGTATTTCTCAAATATTATCTATGCCAATTTTTATTGATTGGCAATTGTGTT
>VWYI01043689.1:0-58166 GCA_013399455.1 Anthoscopus minutus | reverse complement strand
ATTACCTCCCTGTTTGTCAGACTACCAAAACCCATGGAATAGTTATCCCACCAGGATTTCAGTCTGCTGCCCTGCTGGTTGTCTTTGCCTAGGCTGCCTTGTCTAATGAAAAATTTCTGAAACCGAGGAAACATTTTCTTCAGCCACTCATTGGGAGAGGAAATTTACTGTAAGAATGGGATCAAAGTCCAGTTGCCTTTCTCAGTAAAGTTTTTCATAAATGATAATTAAAACAAACTAAACCGAAAGAATTCAACATGTTCCTCTATCATTTAAGTTGCCAGATTCTAAACCCTTTTTGAGAAGCAAATAAATACATTCCAGAAAAAGAATGTCAAACCTACTGAGAGTTTCTGACAAGTTTTCACTGTCATGCTGAACACTGTGACAGGTGGGTTGACTCCTTATGATGCACTGAAGACAGGCAGGGGAAGCTATACACTGAAATCATTAAAAAGCAGCCAGCTCAAGGTGGGCAGGGAAGGAAAAACAAATCACTCTTTTAGAAATACTGACAATAGTACAGGAGAGGAAAGGAGAAATGGAGAATGTAGATGCTGCATTATTGAGTATGGGGCTGCTCTTTAGCAGTCTGTGTTTCTTCTCACGTTTTCTAGCAGAAGATCTATGCTAGTGACAGCTCTGCACTGTTCTGAAAGGTTGTTTCAGAGAAGTAAACCTGCATGGTGAACACTGAATATATGTGGAAAGTTCTTTTTTCTGAGTAGCAATTGTAACCCACCAACAAATCTGACAGCTCTTCTAAGAAAAGAATTGAAGTTGCATCCTCCTGCATTAATATTGGCCTCTGTTCCAATCCCATTTCTTCTTTTGGACAGGCAACAGTAGAGAATTCCTTCTCCTATCATTATCTGCAATGACAAAGGAGCCATTAAATTGAATGTAGCACTTACTCAGAAGATCTGGATTGAATTTAATTCAGTTTCTGTAATGTAACTGTAACACAACCACTGACATGCACTCAACTTTAAAAGATTTATATCAATACATAAACATAAAGTAATGTAACTTAGCCTGAATGAGGACAGGCAAGATGATGGTCCTGAAATTAAATGCAAATGGCATACAGAATACTGTGCTCAGTGGTATCCAGGCCTTGATCTACAGCTGAAACTTGTTGCTTCTACAAGAAAAAAGCAGTAATTATAAAATATCACCTCTAAAATAATCCAGAGCCACTGCAATATCTTAGTGTTCCTGAAGTGGTTTTAGCATTCAGTCTTGGCCACAATTCTAGCAATCCTGAGCAGCTTCTAATTGTGTGACAGCCTGTTCTTCTGTATTTGTTTAATTTGGCTTGAGTTTTAACCAGATCCACAGCAGCAGAAAAAGTTCTGTCCTTATGGTCCCTCGCAGAATATCAAGCAAAACAGATTATGACCAAAACCCTAGACAAGAGTTTATAAAAAGAAGACTACAAATAAAAAATGGTGCCACTTACTGGAAAATTGAGACACACTTATGCATTTGTAGTCTCAGATTTTATTTTTTCCTTGTTCAATCGTGCAACTATTTGGAATTCTGTACAGGTTTTGTACAGAGTTCAGAGTAGGGGTTGGATTGAAATACTGCAATTAATGAGACAGTTCTTACCAGCAAAAGAAGATTAACTGCTGCATTGAAAACTAATCCATGCAATGCACAAAGCTATAATGCAATGAGATGCCAAAGTATCTGAATTATGCTGAATCTACTGTAATTACCAGTGGTGTTTGTCTATACTAACACCTCCACCCTAGGAAAAGGGAGGTAAAATGGAAAAGCTTATTCTAACTCTTTATTAGCTGAAATTCTAATAAATTGAAATTTCTTGACCAAGAAGATCAAAGTAGGTTCTCCTATGACATGGAAAAGCCAGTGGTAAGGATTATTTGAGGAATTCTAATTGGCTAAGAACTATGGCCACTACTATCTGTCTACATTTGATCAATTTATTGCTGAAGCTTCCCAGAAAGACCAGTAGTATTCCAAACTTAAAAATCAGAAAAACTCTGATAGTTTTAGCCAAGTTCTAGGAAACATCTGGTACAAGAAAAACACCAGACAGATGGATTGTCTTGTGTGATAGAGCAAAAAACAAGGCCAATGTCAAGGAAAATTCAGAGGCTAGCATTTCCACAGGAAAAAACTCCCAGAGTAGAGCGGGCAGAAGGAGTGAAACTGCCAGCAGTGAATCTCTCTCCTTGAGAATTGATTTCCAAAATGAATGTGATCTAATGTCCTAGTGTTCTCTCTTGGAAAGGACATGGTTACCTCTAAGCAGGTTTTTAGGCTGATAAAAATTTGAACCTACACTGATAGGATTAAATTACATATCCTAACATTTCTGAATGAGTAACTAGAAAGAAAATCTATAAAAGGATCAGATTCAGAGTTCTTTGAAATAAATTGAAATCATGCTGTAATTCAGATGTATCTATATTCCAGACATAAAACATCTATTTTGATAATTTCTTCAAGTCCAGGTGTTCCACACTGAAGTCTCCTGCAGTCTTTGAATGCATACATAAAATTTCATCTAAAACACAAGCTGTAAGACATATGTCAATAATACAGGTAGTTATTTTCTCTAACCCTTCAGGGCTACAGAACAGACCTGTTTAAATGCATTTCTACTTACTAATAATGAGAAACAAAGAGCGAAGAGAAAAACCAAAACTCAATGCCCCAAAGCTGAACAGATCCTTGTATAATGACGGCTTAGGAAAATAAGTCATAAAATGTTAGATTTTTTTTTTTTAATAAAAGATTACTCTAAAGTGAGTAGACTTATATATGTTCTCCAGTGTTGAGAAAATTATTATACCAACGAAAATAACAGAGAAAAAAATCCTATTCTAATATTTATATAAGGTTTAAAAGAGGGATTGACACTGGAATTCGCTTGTCTTCCTCCTCATGCACACTTTCTCTTTCTTTCTTTTTTTTCTTCTTATATATACTCTCTAGTAGTGTGGCTTAATCACACCTGTATTTTACTGAGTCTTGATGACCTTCTGCCTCATACTGCATTAAGTCCCTGAAGTGTGGACAGAGGCCAGGATATGCAACATTACTGGAGATCCTCAATTGCTCACATAACTCATACTTTCTTTTCTATCTTTCACAGGTTTTATAAAGTGTGTAATCAATTTACATGTTTATGAAAACTAACTTACAAAATGCTAAACTCCACAATATGACAATGGCAGGATTATAATCTTTTTACACTGAGCTTCACTGGCCTATTTTTCCAAAGAAAAAGGGAAGGATTGGACAAAAATGTCCCCTAGTTCCTTACTTCCAAAGTGGTATTGAGTAACAAGGAATCAATGCCTTTGGTGCTTTCACTGAAGGAGGTTGAGTATTTTGCACTGTCACTGCCCAGCCTCCAGCTAACACAGGCATCACATTCATGCTCATACAAATACAAATGAACTACAACTTCCTAAGGCTTGCAGCTTTTAGCCAGTTGCACTTTGAAGCTTTGGGACTTACTTTCTTTACTAAACTTTGTTTTTTAGGCATGCTCAAGTATGGGCTTGAGTTCCTCACATGGCATGCTTCTGATTAATTTCCTTTTCTGCTGACAGAAAGATTCAAGTAAGAATAACATAATTTATTTATTTGCAACATAAATTATTGCAAAATTTCATGCAATGCTGAAAGAATTGAGTTATAATCAAAGCCCTTAACTAATGCTGTATAATGAAAGAAGCATCTTTTATCCTGATTTATGGGGTTTGATATCATCTAGGCTCTGAAGTAAAAGCCATGTTTTTCCACCTACTACTGTGGCCCAAGTGAGCCTAGATAGATTCCTTCTATAGCTGTTTCAGAAAAGTCCAGTTTTTTTATGTCAGCAGAAACACTTAAGAAGCCCGGCCAAACTCCAATACTAACATTTTGTTTTTATCACGGTATTTGGTGTTTGCAACAATCATTTGCACCAGGATCACTGACAGTCTTAGCTCCTAGCTTCTAAATATATAATTTTTAGCCTACTGGTTGTGCAAAATCCTTCAAAAATGGTTTCTAAAGCAACGAAAACCAAATGCACTAAGAACTGTTCATTTAAAAAAAAGAGACAAAAAAAGAAAAAAATTCTGTAAAGCAAAACGAGAACAGCACTTGATATTTTTATACAGGCATCATATTTTATAGATTTTATAACTGTTAATTGGATAGTATTATAAAATGAGTTAACTGGCTGAAGTTAAGGGAATTAAGAGGAGCTGGAAGCAGAGTTATATTTGTACTTGGCCTTTGAGAAGTGCCTAACAGGTGTGTAGTTATTGCTGTCAGGGGGGAGAAAAGATTGGGCTGATCATGTTTTTTAGGTGCATAGAATCACCCTTTCAAGGTGAATTTCTCTCTCCAATTGCCAGACAAATGGCAAACTTTTCTGGCAAATGGAGAGAGTGTTTTGAGAATAGTGATCCCATCTGAACTGCCAAAATCAGAAAAAATTCATTCTCTCCTATATGTATATATATGACAATTTCTACTTTTCTTTTCTGTAAAATAGTGACCCAACTACTCATTCTGACAGGATATTTCTGTTCTGTTGAAATCATCTCCTCCCTTTGGGTGAATGATTAAACCAGCCCACTTTTGCCTGCTCTTAATGACTAACTTGCAATTTAGAGGTGTTACAGTGCTATTTGGGAAAATGTAATTGAGTTCACTGACAAGACTGATACCCCTTCTCTCTGAATAAAGCTAGTTCTAACAAAAGTGGCAAGGCTGTGAAAGGCTTGCATTTAAAAAAAATCTTCCATTTTTGATGTATTTGAGAGTACGGAGATGCCCTGTCTCTAAAAGTTCAAATATTTGTACAGTGTAACAGAATGATTCAAGCTATACTCATCCAACAGTAGATGCTGTTTCTTAGCATTAAAGAAAGACACCATCAAGGCAGTGAGAGTAGATGAAGTGCTACAAGGAATGCTCTAAGGAGTATATCTCCTTTTGTTACAAAAGAATGAAATATGAATTTAAAATCCTAAGGAAACTAGCCTGGATGACACTCTACAGCCTAACCAAAACCAATGGAGCTACTTTCTTTTTGCTAACTGAAACTGTTCAAAATCTTTATTAAGTGGCAGTAGCACTTCAAACTTACCGTAATTGATGGTCCAGCAAAAACCAGACTAAGCAACATCAAGAAGGGAACAGACTCTTGTGTAGGTTCAATGTATGGCATACTCAGACTCTTGTCATAGCAATTAAATCCAGAGTGAACTGGTTTGAAGACATCAGTAAGTTCAAGAAAATAGAGGCTAACAACAGAAGATGCCAATATGGGCAACTAGAAGAGAAGAAAGCAACAAATTACTGTTAGGAAATGGAATAGCAATGCTTTTGCAGAGACAGCATAGTGTGTTAATAAATCTCTTTGATGCTTGCTGTTTTTATCTAACTGCTCCTTGTCATGCCTATTTTACTATCTCTAAATAATTAATTCTCCAGAGATATGATACTGTTCACTTGATATCAATAACCCTGCTGCCTACCAAGCTAGTCAAAACACCCAGCCCAGTCTTTAGCATATATAATTTAGCCTTTTCATCTCTGAATCATTAATAGAAAAACTTTGATTTAGTTTCTTTTTAAGGAAACTATCAGGACTGCAGTCTCCCATGTGAGGCCTCAGCACTCTGCTGTTCTTCAATCACCCTGTTTGGTCCTTTAGCAACTGTCTGTCATGTATGAGAGTCTTTACATCAAAGCCATTTTGCATTAAGTTTCAAAGTAATAGTTAATGAAAAGCAGTATCCAGTCCTTCACTAGAATCTAAATATGTGATAATACACATCCATTTTGCAGTTCTATCAAAAAAGCAATTAACTTTGGCAAGACTCAGTCTGTTTAGAACCTTGATGACTACAGTTCACAATTCTTTTATCTTCTAGCTATTTAGTTATCTAACCCTTTGCAATTACTTCCACTAATTTGTTTTCCAGAGTCCTCCAGGAACAAGGCCATATTAGAACACTTCCTGCTTTGCCACCGAGATGCTGAGTTCTTCCTGCTGTCTGTCCTGTAATGAGGGTGCCTATGGTTAACAGCATCTGAGAGCATGAGAAACAGCAACTGTCCTTAAATTATTTTATTCTTGCACTGCTCAGTTCACATTTACAAAAACAACTGATTGTTTAAAATCAATGGCATTCATCCCATCCTGCAATGCCGTATGCAATCGGATCCATACGTATTTTGGGAAAATGATGAATAAAATCTACTCTGCATGGCAGAAGGAAAATGGTTTCTTTCATTAACAGGCAATTTTCTGATTTTTAAGTACTGAGCTTATAAAACTCAGGCTTTTTGTGCATAGAATGTAATTCTAGATGATTAAAGAAGGAGGGTTCTAGCTAAATTTAATCGAAACTACTTTTAGTATGACTTTTTGTTTAAAAAGAACAGCTTATCTTTGATGTGCTGATTTGAAAAGGGTGAGTTTTGCCTTCAAAGTGTTCCAAGCAAAATCTGAATTGGCTGGTGAATGGAAGAATGTTGCTCCTCTGCTTATATCTGCGTTCAAGTTGATTGCATTGTAAAGTTACATAGTATAGAGGCTGTGATTGTATACAAAGGGAGGAAATGTGGACTGGCATCCTTAAGTGCTGAAAGCATTACAGAAATAAGACCAGGCATCCAGGAAGTTTGCTTCAGTAAATGGTGTGCATATGTATATTATATATATGTGTATAACCCAAACACATCCATACCATGTTTGCACTTACATACTATACCATACAAACACACTATGTACAGCAGATAACACACACAGTATGTTATACATATGATGTGAATGCCTAATGGATAACTATTATATAATCTGACAGAAATATGTATGGAATAATTACATACAGTGTCACTAAATTAAGTCCTGCTTCTTGCCCATCACAGGAAGAAGTCCAGTTCTTTAGCAGCATGCATTATATAACACATATATACATACATACATATATATGTATCTATATGTAAAAATATATAATCCTCACTTCATGCTGGATGCAGTCTGATTGACCATGACACAAGCATGTATGATTAGACAGCATGGGCTAGACTGTTTCCAGTCATCACACAGTTTTGCAGGACTTCCCTGAACTCTTCATACTCTGGGAATAATTTAGATTGTTGTGGAACTGGGTGCCCTTCTCTCAACACCTGCCTGCACAGAGACCCTGCTGACTGGGGTAAGGGGCCTCTGGACCAAAAGGCTGCCACAGAATATCCTGTCCTGGTGTGCAGGGATCTTGCACTGACTGTGCTGCTCTAGCTAGGACGTTGAAATTCTGCACAGCATTTGAGCTCTTCTCTTCCGCACTACATTTAACTTTTGAAACATTTGCAATGTCTTTTATTATTAACTATTTGACAGTCATACTTAATGACTTAGTCAGGGTCTATGTCCCATTGGGCAAAGCACCTTACAACAGGACACAAACTTATTCCAGTGGGCTAAATGGACAAAACAAGCAGACACCTATTGTCCCTTCTTTTGAGAAATTATCCCCTTTTATCGAGATGTCCCCAAAGGTTAATTTCCCAGAAGATAAACATAAAGCAGGCCCACTCATGGAACACCTTGCATTCAGAGTTTCATCTTCAGTATTCTTCCATTTCTCAAATATGAGGAAGTGAAAGTCTCTCCTTGAACAATAGCTTATGTATTAACTACAAGGCAAACTCTCCTTGGACCACAGTATTTTTAGGCAGGCTACTTTTAAATGGCACTATTCAACCATCAAAAATAGGCAATATTTGAAGTGGTAGTTTATTGTGGAACACTATACTAAAGGTAGTGAATAACTTTTTCTTTAAACTACTGTATGTAAGCTATAACTCTTTTATTAATTTAAAAATCAAGAAATTTTAGGAATTGCATTTTACTGTCTCATGACTTCAGTACAGGACTCCCATGTTATTTCTGATGGTATCTTCTGCTAAAGAAAAGATACAATTCTAAAGGATTATGAATCTCTGACATGACTGCTTACAATAATAATGAACAGGTTTGTAGTCAATTTGCTATATACAGTATGTCAGATCCCAAAGGACATTTTTCTTTCCATCTTTTTAAAAAAACAGATATAAAAAGTGTCTTATAAAAGTCTAACACTTGTAAAAAGGAAAAGGCAAATGTTTCTAAAGTCTTTTAAACAGTATAGCTGGGTATTTAAGAGATGAATATTTATGGAGCGTTCTGCTTAAGGCAGCAGCATTTCTGTAATTATAGACTTCGGCACCCAACACCTTGAAAATGTCAAATATAATTAGGTGGTAGAATGTGTATTGTTTTAATTACAAAACGAAATAGGAATTTTCCTGTGCCTAATTAGAATAATAAAACCCCCAACGTCAATTCTTGACTAATCCTGACTAATAAGTCTTTACACTCTTACTTCCCTGGATGGATAATGGTGAAAGATACCTATTTAGCTTTTAATTTAGACCTGTAAATTTAAAGTTTGACCCAAATTGTCAAACCCTGCTCAACTTAAAGTCAGTGTTAATAGACACAGCTACTGAAAAAGTTTGATTTGTGGCCTATTTATGTTTTTAAGAGATTTTTTTGTCTTTTCCCTCCTTGCTATTTTCTTAGACTCTAAGTTAAAAGCCTTCATTAAACCACAGGACTTTGCTATTAATAATAATTAACATTATTAGTATTTTAAAAGCTTTTGCTGTATTGAGTGAGGAAAAGTATCCAAGCATCAGAAAAGATGTTCTCTGTTCCCAAGACTTCAACTAGGATGCAAATACCCAGAGATGTTGCAAGGAGAAAACTTCCTGTGTTATACTGTGCTGGACAAACCAAAGCAGCATTCAGCAGCACAACAACTTCTCTGAACTAAAGGGGCATGTAACAAACCCTTCTTCGGGCCAAGAGTCACAGGACAGCTATCACAATGACAGATCACAGAGGAAGGAAAGAAGAGATGGCTGGGAGAGGAGTTCAGAGGTGGGGGATAACAGTTCTCAAGGCTGCTCATCTCTCTTCTGTGGGACATGCTGTGATTGCTCTGATTTTAGGGTGCTTCTGACTTACTTGTGAGGATTAAGATTGTCCAGGATGCACAGTGCAAGCACAATTTGCTACAGGTCATATGACACAGCCTATGCTAAACAGAAGCCATGCTGGTCCTGCCCAAAACTCAAAGTTGGTTACTGCTTAACCTCTGAGCCCAAAATACCTGGGGCACCCACAGGTACATGGAAATGTTTCTGTTAAAACCTGCCTGAGATTAGCTTTCCATGAGTTTGAATGTATGAAACAAGGACCCTGTAGAGCTGTAGCCCACTCAATACAGTATCATCACTCCTACTAACAAGGTACAGGTTTTGTACTGAGTTTGCGAGGATTCAGGACTGAGGTTCATCAAACAGGCATTGTCCTTAAAGCTTAGAAATCAGGCTATGGCTAATCTGTTTTACTTTCATATCTTTCTATGGTACATCTCTGCATGATTTTTGTATTTATACCTAGCAGTAACAGGTAGTTATTTAGTATAAAATGACCTGCAATGTAGCGCATCCCAAATCCTTTTTCAGGAGCAGTATAATGTTGATGGGGATTCTTCCTCACTTTAGGAACTACTTTATTTCATTTTTATGTTTGCTAATGCACTTTACACCTTCCTGTCTCTTGTCCTGTCTTTTCACATTACATCCCAATTTACTATATGTGGCATGGTTCACATTTGTTGGATTCTTGTTCTTGACCTCTTGTTACCCTTCAGTTTTGCCAGTTGCAGTTCTGCATTTCTTTATCTGGCCATTGGGTCAGCTGTTTATAACCTTGAGGTCTCTGGTGCCAGTACATGCCCCATCTCCTACCCTACACCTACAACTCCACTACACTGCACTCTCTGTAATGCAGGAATACAGGTCTAGTGTGACAGCAATGGTCTTGCAAATGGGTCAGTGGAAGGTCAAGAGAAGTCTTATCAGAGTGGGTAGAACCTTGGAACCCCTGGCTTCTATAAATTCTCTGAAATTGTACACTGGTAGTTTTATATTTTACTCTCATATTCATCAGCACTTAACTAAGCAAAAAGTCCCTATATCTTCAGGAAAATAACTTCTTAGAATTCATGGGCTTTGTGAGAATTCAGCCATGGAATGTCATGTACTCAGATGTCTGAACCTGTTTTGTAGGTTGCAGTTATGTGACTTCTGCTTTGCTAAATTGCACTGTCTGGATGCTCTCTCTTACCATGAACTCATACCCAGATCTTGTGGTGATGTTGCCTCTATAAAAGGTAGTTGGAAAAGAGAGAAGCAGCATGGATGTAGCTTTCAGAGAAAATGAAGACATGATTTGCCAGATGCAGACTAAAGATGGTATCACTAGCCCAGCTGTCAAAAGAAAGGGTTATGGGATGCCTGATACATTGTTTGGATACTTTATATTTCATAAATAATTTTAAGACTTGGATGGCCAGGAACTTCACACATTCTTAGGTTGTTCTACAACCCTTCCACAGCAAGCAAGGGGTTCCTGAGTACTGGAGCTGCCTCCTGATGTTTCTCTTATTTTCTGGGAACTGCGAATCTTTGTAAGCAATCAAGTAAATAGGATTGCTTCAAAGAGATAGCAAATGAATGTCATTGCTTTCCTAGCATGGAAAAAATATCAGCCAAGTCCTTGAGAGAAAGATGGTCTAATTAGTAACTATGTTTGGTTCCCATGACAAGGCTGTGGCATTGTGGAAGATTCTATTAAATTTATCATAAATGTCGATCCTTGTGCCAAGGAATTCATGGTCTAAATGACAAGGCACAACAGATGGATGAGACAAGAAAGAGGGTTGTAGTGGTTGGAGGAGACAAGGTGTTCCTTAGCCAACTTCTAACAGCAATTGCAGCTTTCAACCAGCCCTGGCTGTTGTTCTGTTGTACTTTGCTGTGAAATTCACAATGGATGGGAGGAGAAAGATAAGTTTCTCTTATCCTGACAGAAGTGGATACTGAGGTCGTTACTGTGATTGAACACCTTCCAGAACACGTCAGTGTTAAGAAATGGCATCAGCCAAATTCTGCCATTTTCTCATTTTCGAAAACCCATGACTCTGTGAAGAGAGAGTACTAAGCATGGGATGCCTATAGAGCAGAGACTGGCTTGACAAAAAAGTGAGATTTTTAGATTTATTTTTATGTTCTAAACTTAATTCTTAAATGTCTCAGGCTTATAAAAGAAGACATTCAGTCTTTTCAGAAATTTAAGTCTTCCATCTGTATAAAGGCTTTCTGCTTTTCAGCCTGAACTTGAGTTTCTGCTGCTCCTTGTCTCTTTTCTGGAAGATTTCATCTGACCCAAAGATATAAGAAATTAGTCTTTTCTCTAAAGTACTTCTGCATCACAATTGTCTAACTTTTGTAGAAATTATTTACAGATACATGATAAAACAGTCTTTCTTCTGGACTTGATGCTATTTGATTTAAATTCAACTTGAAGTTGAATTTCAAATCCCAGATGTCTTTGAAATCCATCATAATTACCATTATGGAAAATTAAGTTACCTATATTTCCAGCATTGGTTTTAGAATTTAGCTTAATTGTTTTGTGACTGCCTTACAGTCTAGCTTTGGAAATACAACAGCTATCTTCATGCAACTCTTCATACACCTTATCTTTTACCAGACCTTAACAGAAAGGTCTCAGTATGTGTAAGAACAAAAACAGAGCTGATACATCAGTGATACAATTCCTATTTATTTTAGAAATGTCAGTCATGCTGAATGCACAGTAACCCTAAAAGTGCTTTTTTTCTTTTTCTTTTTTTTTTATAAATATATTTGAAGCAGCAATTACACAGGGAGAAACCAACAAAATAAAAATTGTTTAACAAAAACATTTTTGGGAAGGAGTAATCTATAAATACTTTACAAATTTTCTATATTATAAATTTTATATATATATAATATTAAACATATGTGTTTAAATTCTCAGTCAGAAGTTTAAAGCACAAAAACACCAGTAATGTATTTTCCTCAGTGTGACTTCAAGCATAATTGATGACTACTTATCTTAATTACCATTGTTTGATTACATCAATTATAATTACAATCAATTAATAATTTATTGTTCTAATCAATAACTACATACAATGAGATTTAGACTATTACATGTACCATTGATTACAAAATTTATTTTATGCTCTTGCTGCAATGTTACGGTAAATCAAGAACAGCAGCACTTCAAAAAAAGGAAGTTATTTTCAAGTCAGTGTCACAAAATTTCAGCTAGAAGCTTCTTCAAAAACCCCATCTCTAAGGGACAAAGCTGCCAGTCCCTACACAATGCTACAATTTATTGTACTCTCTAAAGCACACTGATTTCCATACATACAAAAAAATATTTAATCCTGTAGGTGTCAGCCCTTCTCCAGCAGCTTCCTTCTATGCTGTTTAGCCACTTCTGAACTCCCTACACACTGAACTTCTAAGTGACAGAATCATCAGACAAGATACCATGTTCGTAATAGCTCAGCTATGCATGTTAAGGTTCCACAATATGTTGGTTTTTATTAACTTTGGCTCCAGAGTAATAGATTTTTAACAACTATAAGAGAAGATTGCAGATGGCAGGATTATAAATTTTTGGAAGAGGTAGTAATTTGGGAAAATGTATCTCCATTAATTTCTAATATAGGCAGGCCTTCTTTTACTACTGGAAGCATTAGGTCAAGAGGACGTTGCTGGACTGAAAAGGAAGCAGGTCCTTTTTCACTGAGAACTACTCAAACTCCACATTTGCCAAGCACATAGCCAAAACCAGAAGGGACATCTAGCTTGTGGTGTTTGCATCTCTTTTCCAAAGACAGCCTTGGCACAGGTGTGATACTTCCTTTTCATTCCCCTTTTACGATTATCTCCTGCTAAAGGCTGGTATTGTTCAGGCTGCACAGCTCTTCCATTAGCACAGAAGTGACAGGAGGAATGCAACATTAATGACTTGGCAGTGAATTATACAGCTGCTCTGAATGCATAGCAGCCTCCTCAGGTCTTGGAAAGCCCCCTAATATTTTGGGGATATTGGTCTGTAATGCAGCTTTATAAACACATCTGACATCTATCCTCTGAGAGTCAGCCACATGACTAGGTCAGTTCAAGGAGCAGAGAGCTAAGTGTATTTCTCCTCTCACACATGGTTGACTCTTTTGAGAGAAAAAGACATATTTGGAAAATATTATGCTACTTTGACAGCAGCAAAGGGATAATTTCATCTTCTGCCATTGGGGATCTTTGTTGGGTGCAGCTCCCAGTTAATTTAAGTATAAGAGAAAGCCAATCTAGAGAGGAATACGACTACACTGTGCCTCCAAGGCACAGCATTACAGTTTTCTACATTAGATCCAAATATCCTGTTCTTAGGAAGAAACATATATTCCTACAGCCTATTCTCTCTCTTATTCTAATCACTGCACTCCCCTGATTTTTTTTTGTCTTTTGCAGTCACACCTATCCATGACTTGCAGGTCATAGTAATTTAAATATTGTGATTTAGGTATGGCTGAACAGCTGAAAAGCATTCCTGACGTGACTCAGAAGTGCTACTGAGTACCAAATGATGGTTCAAGCCCAGCGCTCTCAGTGTATGTTAGAAATAAAAGGAAGTAAAGCATCTGTTCCTGAGACACAGTAGCCATTCTCTACATGCACTAATTTCAGTGAGGTCTCATAATCTCCTGAGTTCTGCAGCCTGGAGGTCTACAATGATAACAGATCTTTGTGCTTTCTGCTGGTGAGAATTCCAGCTCCTTTAGGGAAAAAGGAAAGTGGTCTTCTACTACTAGAAGAAGTGTTTCCCAACTGATTAAGGCCTGGCTGAACTCTGGAAAATGTAGAAAAAGAAGTTGTATCCATAGGCATTCATAACACAGAGTGTAGAAGACAACATAAGGAAGAAAATTTAACTGCACAAGGGATAGTATCTAAAATATATCCAATTTTAATCCCTGGAAGTTACACAACCAGCAGATGAAGGCTGTGCTACAGCAACACAATTTAGCTAGAGAATAAATGCATCAAGTTGTGCAGACTGACAACACCTTAACCTTTTGCATTCCCACATATTAGGCACTAGATAAAGCAGTAATGCCACTAAAGTCAAAGGCAAAATTTATGCAATTTCCATGAGAACAGGATTTAAACCAGGAGTTTTTGAAATGGGAGAGCATGAGTAAAGACAGTCTATTTCCTTCACCAAGAGAAATCTGTCTGCCTTGACGCCAAAGCGTGACCACTCTGCCAGGAATGGAAACTGTGCTACTCTGGAAGTTTTCCAGATTGATATTAAAATTCAAGACACCAGTGTTTCTTCTCCAAGTGAATATAATAATGATATACTCTGAATATGCTGAAAACAAAGTCAGTTAATAAAACCCAAAACTTATTCCAGGAATACTCATTTTCAAGATCTCCCAGAGCTATGTAGACTTCTTATGATGAAAAGTAATTCCCACTAGGCCAGAGGGACTATGAATTTTCAGGGAAAGTTTTGTCTTTCTCAGCTATGCAAATGAAATTCAGATAACCCATGCAGTCAGTCTACAGAAGCCTAAAATGCCTCAAGCATAATTAAGAGTAAAAGAGGCCTAACTGCCTGACAGTGATGATTACCACGTCCTTCAGGTAAGTGTGCACAAGGCAATCTAAAATTATTCAGCTCTCAGGAGCGTGTGCTAATCAGAAGTTCTCTAAACAGAACTACTGCCAGTCCTTTAAAATAACCTCTAAAACATTCTTACGAGACATAAAATAAGTCAAATTACTTTACTTTATGAATCATGAAACTTGAAAACATGTAATTAAAAATGTGTTGAGATTTACTTCATAATGTTTGTTTGCCTCTAATGCTTTTAGAGAATGACCCATCCACATTTTTCAGAAGATGTCTCTTCATTATCTTTCTATTTCACTGTCTTTCAAAACTCTAGCCTGATTCTCCTCCCTTTGCTCTTCCTGTGTAAATGAAGAATAGCTGCAATGATCTTAAGAGGAGCATGTTAGTTTTATGTTTCAACTCTCCAGTTGGAAACACTTGTCAGTTTGAATTCATCAGTTCACAGAATATGTTCTGAGTTGGAAGGGACCCACAAGGACCACTGAAGCCCAACTCCTGGCTTTGCACAGCACCATCCCCAAGAGTCACACCATGTGCCTGATACCATTGTCCAAACACTTCTTGAACTCTGTCAGCCTTAGTGCTGTGACCACTGCCCTGGGGAGCCTGTTCCAGTACCCAAAGCACTCTTTGGGTAAAGAACCTTTGTGTAATATTCAACCTAAACCTCCCCTGACACAATTTCCTGGCATTCCCTTGGGTCCTGCTTCTTGTCACCAGAAAGGAGAGATTAGTACCTGCCCTTCATCTTTTCCCTTGTGAAGAAGCTGTAGACAGCTATGAGGTCTCACCTCAGTCTTTTCTCCAGGGCAGTTGGCCTGCCTACATTCTATGCTATCATATTTTTATCTAAGCCTGAAAGTCACTGCCACTAAACACATTTGTTTACTGGAGTTAATCTCGCTCATAACACATTCTTAAGGATTTTAACAGTTGAAACCCCTAAGTGTCAGAACTGTATTTGTTGCTGTTTCTAAGGTTCTGCATGTCTGCATTATATTGATTGTTACATGTATTATTTTACTCATTTCACTCTTTAAGATAAATTTCATTTGTATAATATGAATATAATATTTGAACATTCTCACCATGTTGAAAAAAATTTACTTTCAACTCAACCTTTTTTTCCCCAAGTCTATGCTTTTGTCTAGCATTCAAGAGGAAAAAAACAAACACATTTTTAGAAATGTATTTTCTAAACAATGTGCTTTTCCTTGGGCCTAGACCTCCTAAATAGGTCTTGCTGCAAAGTAGATGTCAGTAAGCTCTACTTTTCTTGTTTGAAGATAGAACCTTAATGAGCTATGGGGTTTTTTGTTGCAATTCAGAGTGGGAAGGCACTGTCTGCTATGAACAGGAGAGAGAGAATAAAAGTGGGTGAGTGCTAAAAGAAAAAAAACCATAAAGGAATTGACAGCATTCAAAGACAAGATGTTGAAAGCCTGCTTCTTACCATCCATTTATGAAAGTAAAATATTTAAAATGCAGAAAGCCTTATTTAAAGTATGTAAGTTTTGGGTTTTAGTTGGCTGTTGTTGGATTGCATTAGGACCTTACCTCTTGCTTACAAAGGATATCCTTATTACATTGTAATGCCCGTGAACCACACTGGGGGACTCCTCTATCCCTTACCCTTGAAAATTCTCACTGCAATTAAATAATCTCTCAATAAATCCCTCTTTATGGAGTACAACTTAATCTGGTTCTGTTTGAGCCAATCACAACAGAAGATTTTAAGTCATCATGTCCTTTCCCTGATGCAGTAGAAGTGCTGGCATTTTCTGTGCTCCCAAGCTTTAAAAGGCATTCTCGTTAGTCTGACTGGAATTAGCGCGCATGTGTGCAAACGCAGAGTGGGTGTTCACAAGGAACACAAGCTACATGCTCCTTTCAAGTACCACATGAATTGTTGTTACCCTTTCACCCAAGTGATTTGAGTGCTCAGCTGAAAAGCAGAGAATGGTTTCAAATCCTCCTGCTATGTAATAGGACAGAGCTGATAACTCACCAAAAAGTTTCCTAATCAACCTTTAGGTTCAGGTATATTGCCGTTTTTTCTCTTGATGTTGCTTTTATTTTTAGTTCAAGAGGGGCTGTAAGTCTGCAGTTCAATAATTAGGAATTACTGTTGGTGGAGAAGGGCTCAATAGGCTCTCGGCTGCTCCAGTGACTGAATAACATAGAAGTTTTAAGAGTTCATTAGGAGACCTTTCTGTTAATTGAGGACTTTGACTCCCTCAGAGCAACTAGGTGTTGAAAAGATCTCCACCTCTTTTTAAATGAAGCTTGAAGTGACTTGCTGAGGGACCTAAAAGTCCAGACCTAAGTGGAGAACTCTTCTGCCTCATGTGGGAGCAGCAAGCAGAGCTCAGTGTGTTCTTCACTGCTCAAAGAATCTTTTACCTTATTCCTTGTAACATCTGCAGGGAGCTTCTAGGGAAAGTGTATGTATGTAATGAGTATTACATAAGGCAACTCTTAAGAGCAGCAGGCGCACACTTTGTGCTGTTGCTCTGCATTTCATCCCATCTTGCTGCAGGCCAAAGCACAGCCCACCTAACAGCACAAGTTCTATTGTATCTTGCAGGACCTCTGCATAATTTCCTGCATTAGAGTCCTGCTCAGGCTGAGGTACAGCACCTTCTCTTCCTGTCTGGATTCCCAAAGCAGCCAAGAGAGCACAGAGAGTAAAGAGACCCCTTTTCTTAGGGGTGTCTCCAAGCTTGACCTCTCCTTCCTACGCGAAGCTAATAGAAGATATATGGTACAGCAAGTGCCTTCCATCAAAGGGCTTTTCTTGAGCAGGCCTAATCATATTGATAGGATGAGCTTGATGCTTCCATATAACCAGTCTCTGTTAAGCTTTACATTTGGTGCAGCTTAGTGTTTGCTGCTGACCACATCCAGGTGCTTACAGAACGAGACACCCCACTGTTACCTAAAATTCCTTCTGAACACAACCCCTTTCTACCTTCTAGAGAACCTCCAGAGCCTTTCAAGAGCATCTGAGAGAAAATAGATTTTGTTTTATATTTCACCCTATGCTTATATTTTAGTATTTTTATATTTTAAGTACTATATGTATTTTCTGCTTTTGAGCGCCAGGTATAGTTAACTTACACTGTATTTTACCATTAAGTTCTTCACGTTATTTTCACAATCTGTTTCCTACCTAAGTTAGGTACCTCAAAGTGCCTCTGGCTCTCCTGCCTGTGAGTAGGGTCACATGAAACACCTTACTCAAGCCATAAAACATTTTTATCTTCCTCTTTCTGTTGCGCCATTAAACAAATCCACATCACAAGAGTTTTTTTAAGCATAAACTGTGTCTACTCATGGTCTTACAGAAGTACCTAAGTGACTGTACTTTCCAGGGAGGCTAAGTGCCTCCAAGTGACACACCAGCCAGCGTCTCTGCAACTCCACCTGCTACCAGCTGAGCAGCCATAGCAGGTTTTGCCCTAGAAGATGTGCCGGGAACCTCATTCTGTTTTCCAAACAGACATTTTTAGCTCAGATAGAGGAAACACATACTTCAGGGGTCAGCAAAAATGTATCAGTGATTACCTATTTGAGAACATTTCTATTTATCTATGCATTCCCTTATGAACGTGATTTTTATTCAATCAAAGCAATGCGAGCGGCATTTGCCTGGAAGCCAGCCCTTCTTGAAACATGTCTTCCTCCCGAGAGGTTCCTGTGCACAGAGCCCGATTTAGTTGAGCAACCCTTTCATGTTCCGAGTAATTCTTAGAAATAATTCCAGCTTCAAAAGGCTCGAAAGATTCGATTAACTGATGCCTGCTCCTTATAGGGAGCTTCGATGCCGATTTCGGCGAGACAAAGCGCCACGTAAGGGTTCTGCATCGGATGGTGCGGACAGAGCACCGAGGCGAGCTCGCTCTCCGCGGGCGCACGGCGTTCCCCGCGGATCGGCTCCGCGCCCGCCGCCAGCCCCGGCCAGCCCGCTCGGCGTAGCGCCCACTCACCTCCACGAAGTAGAAGCAGGGCAGGAGGGTGACGCTGTCCTTGGTCACTTTGCCCTTTTGCCGCTCCTTCGCGGACATGCTGGCGGGGCTGCGGGNCCCGGCCCGGCCCGGCGGCGCGCTCTGGCCGCGGCAGGAGGTTTGTACGCACACGTACAGGTTTGAGAGATGCCCTGTGGGCATCAGGGAGTTCGGGATGAGCCTTGAGGAGTCTGCGGCGTTTATCTTGTTTCTGGGAAATATGTTTTCTGAAACAGAGTGGTAGAACGTTCCAGGGAATAGCATTTCTATACGACCAGTGTTCTCTTCTTGCAGGTGTACTCTTTTTGAAATCAAGATGCTAATGACAGCTCACCTCAGTCTTAGTGCCAGTCAGGGGGAGTAGTGTGACTGGGACTGAGCCAAACTGAGCTCTTCAACCCCATGTGCAATACTGAGACATGTGATTCCTCTGATCTGTGAAGTATCTGGTGCAGTAGTTCCTGCTACAGTTTTGAAGAGAGCAGAATTAACCTGAGCAATTGTTTCCATGGTGAAATGTGCTAAGATCCTATTTATGGATCAAAGTTTGCAGCCTTTTCTTGGGCAAGCTCCTGTTGATGTCTGTGAGAGGGACCCTGGATAAGGCCTGAAGGAATTCTGTGTGAAAGGTAGCATTTTCATTCTTTGTAGCACATTAATAAGGTCTGCAAAAGTTGTCTTGGGCCTACAAGCTTATTTTTGCATTCTGATATTCAGCTTTAATGTGCAAGGAGAGAAATATGACTCAAGCAGTCATTGTTTATTTCCTGTCTTTCTCCTTTTGGGGGGAAATGGGAAATTACCTGCTGCTCTTGTTCAGATGGTTGCTAGTATTTTAGCTGCTATGGCAATGGAGGTGAAGATTCTCATCAGCCCCTTTTCTTCTAGCTGTTCTCTTTTCATTTATCCAGAGTGGATATGCCAATCCATGCTCTGCACTGAGTAGACAAGCTTCATGAGATGGTAAAATCAAAAATGTACTTCATGACTGCAGGCAGGTGTGGAAAACAAATCTCTAGTCTGACTCCAAATCACTGAAAAAGACTTTTCAGAGCTGCAACACACGTTGCCATACCAACACATATTCTTGTCTTAACCCTGTTAGGAAAGATTTACAGGGTTTCTGCTGGCTCAGAAGTCAGGGCAATTGTTGGTAGCCATGTAAAAGGCAGGTCAGGGGCCTCCAGGTAGTGGAGATAGCCAGGGGGGTTACTGGGAACAGAGGAGCTGTGAGCAGAGGAGGTTTGTGCCTGTCTATCAGCACTAAATTCCAGGAAATTACTCTGGGTGGTGTGGGGATGTCCAGAAGTGGTTCATACCCATCATTGCAAGTCTAGCCTTTAAATAAAAGAAATATCTTTTTGTTAACTTTGCTGGTGGATTGTTCCAAGTAAAACAGCAAGAGTTGAGGAGCTATTGTAAGATTTTGCTCCTGCCAAGTATGTAACTAACACTGGGGAGAGTGGGTAGTGAGTGATGCCACTTAAATTGCATTTACTGTATCAGCCTTGATTGTTGTGAAATCATGAATTTGGCTTGAAAATGATCAGCACACTCTAATAAAAATTATTCAAGAGTACTTTTTCTGCCTGTTTCACACACAGTTGCTTCACTCTGGGAGAATTAGGGGGATCAGGTGCTTCTCTGGTAAAATGAACCAAAAAATCTCACATTGTGATGCAACTTTAGATACTGGGAAAATTCCTCTTATAAATTATATTTTATCATGTTATGCTAATTCTCTGGGTTTGTTTCTGATAGAGCTAGGAGTTATATGTGAGTTAGCTGAAGTAGTTACTTCTTGTCAGTGACAGACCTTGCCACAGAATCACAGAACATGTTGAGTTGGAAGGGACCCACAAGCATCATCAAGACCAAATCATGGCCCTGCAAAGAACCATCTCCAAGAGTCCCACCATGCACCTGAGAGCATTGTCCAAATGCTTCTTGAACTCTGTCAGGCTTGGGGCTCTGGCCACTTCCCTGGGCCAGTCAAATGCTGAGAAGGAAGATGAGCCTTCCTCCTGGTATGCACAGTGACCCAGTTCCAGCCTTCATCTTTACTGGACCCTTGACTAACAGACTTTTGACTAATTACCCTGTAGGGTTCTCAGTCCACCTGCTTCTCCACTACACTGGAGCTTCAAGACTCCCAAAAGTCTTGAGACTGTAGTGGCTCTGAAAAGAATCAGTCTATCTCCTGCTCATCCACTTGAATACTGAGTAGCTTGACCACTTCTTCCTGTAGTTCCTTCACTTGGTGACACAGCTCCTCACTCACAGCACAACTTCTGCAAGAGAACTGTTTGTCATCCGCAGCCTCTCAGAGGCTTCAGGCACTCCTGGAAACCTGTGACCTGGACAGCTGCATCTCCTGTCAGCATGCTCTGGCATGGCTGGCTCAGAGACTCTGGCAGCTACATGGGATTCTAGTCAAACAGGGGAGGAGAAGGCTCATCCGTGCCTGTGTCCCAGCGTGGGGCAGGTCTGCCTCACACTGCTCTAAAGGTGGCATTCATGGGCAAGTATGGACACTTCTGGGGTGCATCTCCCACCCTTCTCCCTGGGCTTTCACTTCGGTTCTCACCTCAGACTCAGCTAGAACAACTGCTTTCTCAGAATAAGTAACCAAGATACAGGTAAGGTGCCTGTGGAGAGCGTGGTTCAGAAGTAGTTAATTAGAAAGAAACATAGCAGTACTAACCTTAGCTCAAAGCTGCAGTAACCTTGAGACTGGTGAGAAAACCCTTTATCTTTAACCACAAGAATGTCAAATATAAGAAACTAAACCATAGCCAAGTCCCTTTTGTGTGTATAGAATTTAACCAATAGTGAGTTTAGTTTTGTAATATGCATTAGGCTAATTAACTAAGATATAAAAGAAGTGCTTTGTTATCAATAAACGAGCCTCGTGATGACCACCTGGTGTCCGAGTCTTCCTTCGCCGACAGGTGCCACTTCACAATTTCAGCCTTGGTGTCCTGGTGGAATCTGGCAATGGATTCCTAGCTGCCAATAAGGTTGACAATAAATTTACTAATAAATTGATACTAAATTAAACTCATTTCCCAAGTCTAGTCTGTTTTGCCTAAGACAGTAACTAGTGAGTGATCTCTCCCTGTTCTTGTCTTTTGTTATATTTTCTGTCCCCTCTCAAGCTGAGGAGAGGAGTAATAGAGAGGCTTTGGAGACACGTGGGGTTTGTCTAGGGGCAGTCCACCACAATGAGTCTCATCCCTACGATCTCCTAAAGGAAACTGTGTTGATGGTAACTAACTCAGAAACACCTCCTGTCCATCTCCATCATGATGGTCTTACAAGAAAGTGTGGTGATGTGTGACTTATGAATGCATCTATGTGTTGGATAGTCATATCTACAGGATCTGCACTTTTCCTGACAGCTTTTCTAGCCACCTTCATGTACGCTCAGGGAAGTGTCATGGAATATTTAGCCCAAAGCATAAAATTGTTTGTTTATGCTTTGCTTCAGCAAAACCAGTCAAGTTCATAAAAGCATTTAAAGGAGCTGGGGAACTAAAAGATGAAATTCTTAGATGTGGACTATAGGCCTCTTCTGACTCACCTAAAGTGAGTTTTTAGGAGCCATTTATTATTCTGTCAACAGAAAGAAAACTTGGCAATCAGTGGGTGCCCCTAGTAACTGCAAGCTGATTTTTAGAGCTCAGTTTGACCCAAGTCCTTGACCCCCTAAAGAAGTTTGTTGGTAAACTTCTTTAGGTAAAGAAGGCACCTTTCTTTGTGCTTGTCAGGCAGACAATAGCTGCCACAGTTATTAGAAACATGACTTGAAATTCTTTTCCAGTACAATCTAGTGTGTTGGCAAAGTTGCACTGTATTAAATGTGACTGCAGGTCATTGTCTCTTTGTCCAAGTGCTCTCTTCCCTCTGCAGCAAAGTCTGCCTTTGCTCCCAGGCTTTGGTAAGTGCTGGACACAGGCAATGGCTGTGGTTTCACTGCTTCCATGGCAACAGAAAGCATACTGCAGATGCAGGGCCCAGTATTAAATCACTGAATAAACCCACTAGCAAAAGCATTATGAAATAATATGACGAAGATTTAGAGGAGCTGGTGAGTCCATGGCTGTGCAGATTACCTGGTCAGAGAGTGGTTCTGGGGTTTTCTAGCAAGCAGAAGTTTGGCCAGAGGCTGCAGCAGCAGCTGCAGTTGCAGTTACCATTGCTTAGCAGCCTAAGGAAACCTGCTTTCTTCTGGTCACCACACAATTTCCCTGCAGAAAGGCCACTTCTGGGGCTATGTGCATGGATCAGGGTTAAATCATATTATACAGGATTTATTTTTTTTTGTTTGGTTTGCCCACTGAATACAGAATAGATGATGTGAACTCAGCATATTAAAACAGTAATCCTCTCCTGAGAAAGGATGGCATAAGGGAGCTGGGCTTTGCTGTGTGGAACTGACAGATGTTTTTTGTTCTGCTTTGTTTGCCATATCAGAATGCAAAAATGCAGCAATGTGTGTTTGTATATATATTCTTCTTTCTATCCACCCTCCCCCCCCCACCCCCAGGCCCTCAGGAAAATCCATCTGGGGGAATTTCCTATGTGTATTGAATTCACATGTTATTCCATAGGTAAATCTGTGCTGAGCAAGTGAGGAAATGCTGCTTATTTTAGTCATTCATTTAAAAGATTGTTCTGCTCAAAAGACAGATAAATTTTTAAAAAAATATTTTATGTAGGCTTTCTAATCTTTGGTGCAACTACTTCAGTCTAATCTTTTATTTGAAGAAAAAAACTGCTGGCTCCCAGGACAAAGCTCATGTCAGACAACATGGCAGCATCTTTTCCAGCATCTAAACAAGGTACCTTACATATGACCTTAAAAATGCTACGAAAGGGAAAAGATAACAGGATAAAGCAAAACTTCAAGGGCATCCCCTTAATTATCAACATTTGTATTAGCTTTCTTCAAGTGCAGGATTTTTTTCCTTGCTTTTTCATGTTAGGGAAAAATTTTCCTCTTTGACCCATCTTTAGATCCCACACTGGCAGCGCATAGCACTCTTGGATAGATGGCATGTGACAGCACTGGGACATTCGTATGGAACAAGTTCAAAACATACAAAAGAGATGCACAGTGCAGATGGGAGAGTTAAATTCTGCTTTGAAGTTGTAATTGCAACAAGCAATTGTTTTTCTGCTATGCCTAATAATCTCCTATTGTAAAGCTTTGTCTTCTAATGTCTTTTCCTTGGCTGCTAGATATAGGTCACAGCTTTAAAGTAGCAGATGACTCTGAATGATTCCTGGCTTTCCTGCTGCCATTTACACTGCAGTGTTTGGTTTGAAAAATGAATTTTGAGTATTTTGCATGAGTCATGCTGTTCATTTCTCTGTGGCTTTAAATACTATTTTTGAACATATCTACATAGTATTTGGAAGACTAACATGCCTGTGTTTTCTGGCCTTAGGCAAGTTATGGGTTGCCAGCCTTGTGGCTGCAGAAGCATAATGCTGGACCATGGTTTGTATGAACTGCTTCCCCTTAAGTCAGATTTAGCAACAGCCTGAGTGATTGTGTGGCTTTGTAGTGAAGCTGCTTGTGGCTGGCTGATGTCGAGTCTGTATTCACTATGGACTGTGCCTGGTGTATGTTTATTTCTGTGCTGATCATGGTAGATTCTTGGTTACCTGCACACACCTGTATTTAAGATCTTAGTTATAGGCATAAAGGCGTGAAAATGCCAGAATGTGAAAATCCCAGCCAGTTTCTGGAATATCAATGCCTCTTTAAAGCAACTTCATGTAGATATCAATAAAAAATGAATCTGGATTATTGTGCAATGACCTGTCACAAATATTTTCCTTGAATCTGGTCAAGTTATCACCAGCTAATTAGATATCAGCCATTTGGTGCATGAGCTCAGGCAGGGAGAGGTTGAGCAAGAAACTATAGTAATGCAATTAACAGTAGAACCCATTTGTCTAAATGGAAATGCTTGAGTCCCAGCAGAAATTCTCTTTGCCCTGCGGTCTATATGAAATACCGTGTCCAAAAAGCACTGGTATATTTATTTGGCTGACATTTTCAGGACTACAATAGTCTGTTGATATTTATTAGTCCTTTCCTTTCTAATCACTGCATATACTTGCTTCTCAACATAGCTTTGCCATACCCAAGATCCTGATGTCGTGGTTTTTTCAACTTAAATAAACACCTTCCCAAAATGGAGAATTTTTATTAAAAATGCATGTTTCAAATTCCTTCAGAAAGACAAACTGCATGCACGACTTTGAGAAGGAAATTTAGCAAGGGAATTGTAACAACACAAGGTAGTCTTATTCATAGGAGGTTGCAGAAGAAATATCTAAAGTACTAAAACTTGTGGTTTTCAGAATGTTCTTAGATGCTCCAAATTCAAAAGAGACAAAAATCTTTTATTTTTACAATATTGAAGTCCAGTATTAACTTCCATATGAGCACATCAATTATTTTGGAAGTCTGTAATCATAGTGCTGTTTGTTGTCAAGGACACAAATGAGGTAGACTCACAACTGAAAAAAACTCCTGTCCCACATTGTTAAATATTAATTCTCACTGTTAGATAGTAAAACCAAGGCATAAAAACCTACCTTATGTGTACCTATGCAGATAAATATGGGGTTTTGTATTTTTATGAGGTCTTAAAGCAATGTGACAATTGAGTGGAATTATGTCAGCTAAAAATGACTGCAATTCCACAATAGCACTCAATATATATCAGGATTAATATTGATACTGTATAGCACCAGAAAACTCTGACTGAACTAACAGAAAGGAAAAAAAGATGAAATAGTTATTATTTATGTAACATTTTCCTTGAAAAAGATCAACATCATCAGGCAGCAGAAAAACTCATTGTCAGTATATGTTGAATAAATGCAGAGACAGCACAGTGCAAGAATCAGTCTATCATCTTGTTAGAATAAAAGTGAATAAAGCCTGATCTATGAATAAACTGAATAGAAATACCTGGATTATAAAAAATAGTTGAATATTCCCAGAGACAGTGTTCTTTATAAAATTAGCACTTGGGCAAAAATATAAGAGGTTATACAATAAATTTGTACCTTGTTTCTGTAATGTGAGAGTGAAGAGCTGTCAGGTGGATTTCAGCCCTTTGTGCTCATGCTTAGAAGGCTGTTAAAATCAACCATTGCTGAATTAAATGTGGAAAAGTCTGTTAGGAATGGAAATATAGATGTGAATAGTCAACAGATGTTCACCATAGAATTATCTTGCTAAAGTTCAGAGTGCAAAGCCTGAACAGAGTTGTAGTGGCAACTGTAATAAATAAAGTATCAATCATATAAAGAGGTGATTCTCCTGGTGCAATTCTTCATCTCTTCTGACTGGAATATCTTAAACACCTTCAAACCATTATGAGTTCTCACTGAGTTTTAAGGATTGTAACTATTAGGTGTAACTTGCAGAAAAAAATGAAGATATGTGGAAGATATAAGATGCTTTTGCAACAGTGTAAGCAGAAGGGGAGACTTTATGCTTGAGCTGTGTGCAGGTCATGGCATAGTGTGGCAGAAAATTCTTACTTTGTGTAGCTGCTTCAGTAAACACAAATTGTAGGATGAAAGGGAATAGGGAAAACCAGGGAACTAAACATATCTGATGGCTTAATGAGTGCTTTTATCTTCAGATTCTTCCATTCAGCACCCAGCTTTCTCTGGGTGGTTGCTCCTGAATTTGACACATTCTAGAAAGAAAATGGTATAAAATCGTGGGAAATTAGGGCTCCATGTGTTACCTAAGGTAAACCAAAGTAGCTCAAGTGTACTTCGACTTTGTAGTCTGAACAACAGCCCATGGAAGAATTCAGGAACACCAAATATTACAGGAAGCATAACTCCTGAAAGTCTCTGCCTTGGAGACTGGTTGGTGGAGAATTCTCCTGCTGGAGTTATATTTTTGCAGTGTGTCCCTCAGCCTAGTGACAGGGAGATCTGACATCTTTAGGGCTTCTGTAATATCTGTGGAAGAATCTCACGAATAAGGGACTACAGCTCTGCTCATATAACTTAGGAGGAATTAGTTTTTATCATTGATTTTATAGATGTGTAGAGGGGAGAAGCTGTGTAGCCCAAATTCAGCAAAATTCAGCTGCCATTTCCAGGGAGTTCCACCCTGAGGGGACACTTCATGAATTAAGTGGTGAGATCTACAAAAGGGGAGAAGCTCCCTTTGAATGCTGTGGGAGTAAATGGCTTTTATGGACAAACAGCTGTCAGTTAACTGAGGAGCAAGCAGCTGTGCATTGCCTGAGGCAACAGATCTCAACCTACAATGATCTGCTTTGGTAAAAGTGTGCTGAGCTAAAACAGTAACTTCATCCAAACACTTGCAAATCCATGAAAAATAAGGCATTCCTTCTTTGAGATATTCCATTAAAAATAATACTTTAAAAGTATAATACATACTAGGATTTCAAATTGCAGCTTAATTAGACACCATTAAATTCATTAAAATCTGTTTTCCTGTTGTGGACAAAGGGATGTCACTCAAACCAGTTTTCAGCAGAACCCCCGAATTGCACTGAAATATAATTATTGATAGCTTTAATCTAGCTCAAATTAAAAAGCAAACTACCTTTTCAAAGCAAAACCTTACAAAAATATTATTAATTCCAAATTAACTTGAACACACAATAGTGTAGTTTTATTCATCTTTCCCAGGAGTTCATTTATGTTGGTTGAAGGATTTATTTGTTTGGAGCTTAAATGTCTTTGATAACAGAATATCATTATAAGTACTTGGTAAAATGTAATTTCATGTGTTTTTCATTACTATTATTTGCCTTCCTGCTCTAGTAGAATGCTTTCCAGGTATGAATTCTAGTGATAAATAGGGAACTGTGACCAGTGACAAATTACATGTCTAAATCCAAGGAAAATAAATGAAGGAGGTATTATTTTTGTAACTGCTTAATACTGGGTTTACCATTCTTTCAATGGGTTTATCTGTTTCTCTAATGGCAATAATTTATTTCAACTATTTTTTCTACATTTTGCTGCTTTGGTAACAGAAAAGTTTACAATTTTGATGTAATATTCTACATTTAATTGATAACTAATAAGGGTGTGGGAATAGTTCCTTTCACATTGGAATTTAGTTCAGGAAGTCTGATCTGCTGTTAAATTATCCTAGTGTTATAAATTTCACTATAGCAGAAGAAGTAGGGCAAGTAATCAGCAAAACTTTCTTGTTTATGTGCATACAACTTGATGAATATGCAGATGAACCTTGTCACCATCTTTGGTACCTTTTGGAGGAAAATTGTTTATGACTCCTGGATATTATCAGCTAGCTTATTTATAGCACAAAAACAAAATTAAAAGCTATGCATGCCCTTATCATCTAAATTAAACAGGTTAAAATGCTACATTTTAAATCACTCTGATGTCAAGATTGTGGTCATTGTTAAGAGGATGGAAAGTATCAACATTTTCCCAGGACTTAAAGTGTATCCATTCATCTATTAAAGGATTGGTGGCTGTAATAATAAGTATTGATTTGTCTTGGGATATAGATATGAGGTTTGGAGATTTGATGTGATGTTCCAGAAGCAGAATTATTACTGCCCATAATATGGATTACATATTTCATGTTTCCTGTTCGGGTCTTGCCACACATTTTTGTATGTTCGCATTTTATTTTATTCTCTCTAGATGCTTGTGCATCTCTTGTTCATATCTCTTTCACATATTTTCCCCATTTCCCTCGCCATTTCATCATCCCAGTTCTATCACTCAATTTTCTATAAACCTTTTTCTTTCTTTTCTTCTACCTCAATATCTTGTTTGCTCCTTCCTCTATAGCTTCTTACTTTTCTTGCCTCCTTCCCATCCTCCCTAGCTTATCATTTGCTGTCATCCATCTCTTCCACCCTTCCATTTTAATGTTTTCACCCTCTTCTGTTTATCTTTGGCATATCTGTTTCCAAACTCCCTGCACCTTTCTCCCTATTGCTCCAGTTCTTTGTTTTTCCTTACCGTGCTGTCTCCTGTGTACTGCCAGCCAGCTCTGCTTAGGGCAGTAGTTATTTGAGACAGAAAGCAGAAACTGGGAGACTGAGCCTAGAAGAGAAGAGCAATATGACACCCTTCTCTTTACCTGGGCCCATGCCCTGTGCTCACCATACCCTTGAAATATTACCTGTACCACGTCACCGCTGTCCAGCGGCACCGTCCCCGTTCCCTGGCAGAAGCGGTGCTGAGGAGCTGTCCAAGGTATGGCCGGCAGTCCCATCTGTCTTGTCCCGTCCTGTTTTGTCCTGTCCTTCTATCTCTTTGTCCTTCAGCATTTTAGCACAGAGCTTTTCAAGAAGGTGAGTGAAGATGTAGCCAGGAAGCCTCTTTCTCTTATCCCAGTAACTGCACTGCTGCCTGTGGGGCGGTGCCTGTTACCTGTGACCTGTTAATAGAATCCAGGATAGCAATCTCAGGGTGCTGGAATCAGGAGGATGTTGCAATGCAGGCAGCTCAAACACCACTTTAGCTGGGTAACATAAGGAACACAATGGAAAGCCGTGTCTCTTATTGCAAGGTTTGGCAGAAGAAACATGCAGTTTATGCATGGAGATGGAATTCCAAACAGATCACCAGTGTCCTGCTTCCCTAATCCCTTGCCTAGTTAGATTTCTCAGATATACAGGTATATTCATACCATCCAATTTGTTGGCTTTTAAGTGCTGGGAAAATGCATTTAAAATGTGCTTCTGTGCATTGCTATCAATACTGTGAACTGCCACCTAAGGACACTTTTCCAGTCTGTTGACCCAACCTTTCATTTAGAATATATGTAATGGATATCTGGTGTATCAAAGATGTAGTGAGAGATATTGATGGGTACAGGGGATGAACCTTCACCTCTCTTTGTTCAAAACAATTATTTGTTTTTATGGGCATTCTCTATTAAATAGTCTCTATTCTTGCCTGGAATATTTTCATCATCTATTGACACAGTAGCATCTCTACACAGAGGATTAGGGAAACTTTGTTTTTCAGTTTGCTTAGTTTGTATATTTGAGAATTCCCTGTGTGTATTCAGTTTGTTTCTCAAGAGGTTCAGTTTTCCACTCATTTATGTGACTCTTTCCAGGAGTGATATTCCCAAAACCTAGAAAAATAGAATTATAAACTCACCTTCTAAAAAGCAGAAGGGTAGTATTAGCACAGAATATAAAAATGTTGCTGTTTCTGTCATTAACTTTTTTCCACTTTTTTTTAATTGTTTGTCTCTTGTCTCTCATAAGCTCTGTGAGCTGAAGTTTACACCTTTGTACAATGGAGATAATGTCCTTTGCAGTGCTAGGAGATGGCATGAGTGTTATGTAAACCATAATTAATTCATTAATGTGAGGCCATTAGAAGAAAGTCTGTTGTTTTTATTGTGAGTTGCTGTAACTCTAAAGATATTCTGTTGGGTACATTTCTAACCACATGGACTGAGACCTCTTCCCAGAGGAGCTACGGGACTCCTCTACTGGCCCTAGAATTTTTAGGATCAGGTGTGGTAACAAGAGGTTCAGCCCCACCTCTGTCTAATCTCTTCTGGTCAAACTGTCACTGAATGACAACACAGCAATTCTTGGCTCCTTCTGTGTCTCCAGAAGAATTTCCAAATAATATATAAAGTTCCAGGAAACAGTGAAGTAAGCTCTTGGTAAGAGCTGGTTGTGAATTCCAATGGGTATTTTCCATGGCTAGTGTTTTTTTTAATGCAATGTCACATTTTAGATAACACAACAGGATGATTTCTCATGTGGAAATTTCACGAAACAAGAAATAAGAGTTATTATTATTAGCACTGTTCTGTGAATTCTCTCTTCTACCTTCAAACATAACACATAAGATTATTATATGTATGTAATAATTATCAACTTTTACTATGCTTAAATTCTCAAGTACTTTTTTCCTCAATATATTCTGAATCAATTAAGGAGTCTTTTAAAATGTAAAATAGGAAAGGCAAGGAATAAGGGTTGGCAAAGCAATGCTGAGATTTTTTTTATATCCATCAGCTATTTTTCCAGTTTTTTCCTGTTATGAAAACATGGTGAACCAGTAGTGTTAGCACTGAAATGATCAAATGCCTTGGATTTCAGTTCTGAGTAAGAAAAGCTTTTTTATTTTGGAAACCTGTTGAATATGGGAGAAACGGAAGCTGATTATATAAAAAAAATTACAGTCACTTGTGATTTATAAAAACTATTCCTGAAAACATACCTCTGGCATGTAAGAAGAGAAGTTTGCCTGGTTAAGTGTAGTATTCCTCTGTGGGTTTTTACTTCAGGAGTTCTGTGGACTTTAGGGATAGGAGAGAGGACAATCCCCACATGGCTCTGTAGATGAAAGTTGCATTGATTTAAAGCTCATCCCCTGCTACCACAAGATCTATAGAGAATAGGTTACTTCATAATAAAAAGGAGAAGAGAGGGAATTTTTCTGAGTTATTTGGTACTAGTTAATCCACACCAAGAAAGAAGAATTTCAATAAAATATGGAGCAGAGAGGTGCAGATTACTCCTGATATACTGGGACATGCATTAATATTACATTAAATGAAAAAATTAAAAGGAAGTATTCATAACTGTTCCTCACTTTGACCTTTTCCACCTCCTTAACCTCAAAGTCCTGGGAGTGAAATGCTGCTTTAAGTGCTATTTTTATCTGGAATGGATTTTACAGTAATCAGTATGCCAGGACAGCATCATTTCCCTCAAGAGTTTCTCTGTAAAAATTGTTGAAAACCAACAGCAATTGTTTGCCTTCACTTCCAGTCTCAATTGCTAACCTCTGATGGAAGAATCCTGCTGAGATCTTTGCTCCAATGAATCCTCACCTGCAATGAATGCAGAGGGCATCAGTTACTCAGTTACACTTGATAACATCAGTGCCTTCAAAGGATCTTGGCCTGCCCCTGTGCTGGGCTGATGACTTCTGCTGGTTTCTGAGAGAGCTGTTGATGAGAATTGAGCCCGAGCAGCTTATTCTGTACAAGTGCAGCCAGGGTGTGTGTGGAAACATTGGCTATTGCTCAATTCAGATGGTAGAAGTTTCACTGGAATGCCTAAGGGAAACCTTTACATCTTCAGTTAGTAATTCTACCTTCAAAATTTTCAGGCAATTATGTTTTATTTAATGCCTGGGACACTAATGGTATTTAGTAAAAGACCTACAATCCCATCAAAATGTGGTGCTTCATAAAAGATGGTGCTGAGCAAGAACAAATAAACAAAAAAGTGTATTCAGTTCCTTCATGTTTTCTTAGGAGATGCAAGAAATAAAGGAAATAATTTTGTGACTATGGTTAATGGAAAATACCCAATATTTCAATACAGGTAATTTACTGTGTGAAACCTGACTATTTTAATATGATCACTTTTTAAATTAGTACTGTATAACACTTAAGAAGAAAAACTCTGGGCCCATTTGAAGGTAAAGACTTTGGTTAAAGTGTATTTTAAAGTATTTCATGAGAAACTGCACTCTATTGTCTTTCTAAAGAAAAAGTTTACTGAAATGAATCCATGGTCCCTTTCTAGGCTGAAAAATGGTAAATGGGAGAAAAAAGGTTAAATGATTCATCCATAAGGCTCACATTTATTTGATATACTTACATGGCAGTTCTGTCTAGAATTGCCTGAGATTTTTTAAGATATATTTTGACTGCACCTTTCTGAAATTTAGATTCAGCTTTCAAAGCATTGAACTTTGCTATAATATTGATACTTTTTTTGCCCACTGGTATTGCTTGCATGACTTCAGTACTGTATAATGTTGGATCATTACTATAAAATATATCTTTTTGAAAAGGAAGGAAGGAAGGAAGGAAGGAAGGAAGGAAGGAAGGAAGGAAGGAAGGAAGGAAGACTCAAGAAGGCCAGAAGAAAACTATTCTGTCTCTCTTCTTGAATGAAGGAAAATGTCATCACAGATCAGAATACATATGCATAAAGTATATATTTTTTCCTCTTATTTTCTCTCAATCAAGTCTGATTATGGGGGAAAACTAAAAAAATAATAGACAACTAGAAGTTACTAGACTAGAATGCTTTGATTATTATTAAATTAACTAGTTATGCTATTAGGAGGAGGACAGCTGCATTCTGAACCAGAAAATAGCCTGGTTCTGCCTTCATTTTTATCTTAAGCTGGTGAAAATAGCATATGACTAAAGTCAATGCATCTAATGAATCTTTCAAAACACCCTCCTGGCAGGAACTACTCAAAACATAGCCACCTTGTGAGCAAAAACCACTATAACCAGATATTGATTCCTGGTGTTTCAAAGCAG
This sequence comes from Anthoscopus minutus, assembly GCA_013399455.1. Taxonomy (NCBI): domain Eukaryota; kingdom Metazoa; phylum Chordata; class Aves; order Passeriformes; family Paridae; genus Anthoscopus; species Anthoscopus minutus. The sequence goes on along the minus strand of VWYI01043689.1, from coordinate 25,186 downwards.
CTCCTTTCATTTCTAGTAGGATTTAGGAGCATAGTTTAGTGCTTTGTTTTTATCTCTCTTCAGACTATACATTGCAGAAAGAAAAGGTTACCAGTTCAGCAAATTTGTAGAGCTCCACTGAGTAAAGGAGCTGACTTAGTATGGTTATAATACAGAACATTTGGAATACATCATAAGAACATAATACTCATTCCCTTACAATGTGTGTTTTAAGCATTTATTTACTGTATTTTTTAGGTCATAGTAATTTTAAAATTTGAAATAGACAAAGGACACTATAAGATCATATTTCTCTGAATGTCCTGTGTGCTTGCCCCAAACATGAGATCTGGGAAAACTGGGACAGTTGCTCTGAAGATGCAGGATCAAAGGGAATATCTACTTTGAAATATATAAAGTTGTCTTCATCTTCCTCTGTCAGGGTTTTCCCCCTTCTACGTGAAAACTTAAGACTATCTCAGCACCAATAATGCAAAATTCTCAAGGATATGTGCTGAGATGAAAATACATAAGTTTGCCTGGAGAATAATGGCATTTTATCATTTATATAAAGCCTAATAATGCTGGAAAGAAAACTGGTCATTATGGAGTGTTTGATGGTCAATTGATATTTTTTCAATGCTATCAGCCCAGCAGTGCAGTAATCTGTGTTTAATGAAAGTAGCTATGTAAGGAAAAAAGGACTTATGGTAAAGCTGTGTTAAACATCTTCCACAGAAGAAAAGAGGGGCAATTTTGCTCTCTCCCCAGTGAGATGTGTACTGAAAAGTTCTTGGATGTCTCATGAGCACTGTTCTGTTCTCCCATTCATTGTTCAACACTACTCTTCCTTAGTGCTGTATTCTTCCATGTCACAGATTATTTCTGCCCAAGTTTAGACACTCAGTGCCCAAGTTTTCCATATAGGCAATGGAAAGAGTGAGTGTGTTCTGTGAGACAGAGGCATCTCTAGAAATCAATTCAGGTTTTAGAAAGGCCTAATATACTCCCTGAGTTTTGTTGACTTTTGACTTTTGTAGTCAACAAGTTGTAGTTGGAAGCCCTTAACTGAGCCTAAGTTAAATAACTAAACTTGGACAAACCCAGGCCTTGGTATGTATTTTATCCCCCAGGTTATGCCAGGGAATATCTTTCTCTTAGAGTGTCAGGATTAATTTGAAAAGCATGCATCCCACATATATGGCACTGAACTAAGATCCACTGAGAGTTGCAGTCTTTAGAATGTTATCTTCCATTAATGTCATGTCAAATTCTGTTTGAGGTGGAAACACATACGTGTGACATTTCACAGGAAGTATGAGATCACAAGCTTCTCTTTCACTGAGTAGAGTCCTCCTTGTTACAGCAGCTTGTGTTTGTGTCAAGGTTTATCTGCACTGCAATTGTGAAACCACACCAGGCAGCACTGACTTCATGGCTCTTTGCCCCACCATGGCAACTGCTACATTCAGCTCTCTGCAGAGACCTTCTTCTTCTTCCTTGCTCCAAAATGGACCCTTTTGTTGCCCACAGATGTTTCAAGGATAAAGGATGTGATAAATCTGGGGGGGTTAAACTTCTTGTCCTTTCTTGGTAAGAGCTGGTCATTTTACCTGCTCTCTAACATTAAACTCCCAGGTACAGACTGCATCGTATGATGCAGGTTCAGTGCAGAGCTACATTTGCTCTGAAATATCTAATCAACTGTTACATTTCTTCCTCTGTAATAGGATAATGGACCCCTTAAAAATTACTGACTTGGTCCTGATACTTTTCTATTTAAAAAGAAGAAACATTTGACTCCCATTACCACAGAAACAAAGCTAAACAAATAGAAAAATCTGCATGATATGGCACTGTGTGTTTTTAGCACCTCTCATCCTTATCTCTAAAATGAACTCTAAAATGCTAATTTTTGATTTCAAATTGCTGCTGGTGTAATTCAAATAAATATTTTTCCTGAGATTAAATACTCCTTCTTTTTACAGTGCTATGATATTTTAATACATGATAGTCTTAAGTCCTGAATGTACAAATGTACTACCTTGTCAAAAGCTGTTATAGCTATATTCACTCAAAGTCTCATTTGTGCATGAACATAAACATAAACACAAACATAAGCATAAACATATATAACTATAACTATAACTAACTATAACTATAACTATAAATATAAATACAAATACAAATATAAACATTTGTATGTATGTATATACTGCTTTCATGGCCTACTTCAGATATGTCTATTAACAAAAAACAGTCAGAGAAGAATAGGGAGACACATTTTAAGAATGGTGTGTTTCAAATCTTCCTGCTTTAATTAAAAGAGATTTCTTGAAATAAATTGAACTTTCAGGCCAAAAAGTGAAGAACCCCTGTTTATACTAGGTTAGTAATATACAAAAATTCCAACATTTCCTTAAATTCACTTTTGCTCCAATGCTGAATTTACTTCCTTCTAATCTTTAAAATTCAGCAGGAAAATAAATACACAAATCTCTCCTGTGTGTAGTCCAAAGAGAAGGGATGGTATCCATCCCAGGCATAGCATGGATACATTCCATGGATGCTGCCTGGGGAGTTCCTGCCGTTTGCAGCCTGCTCAGAACTGAGTGCCTGCTGCTACACTTGTGACATCGGGGCATCCTCTGCCTACAACAGCACTCTGCACCAGTGGGCTGTTGTGTTACAGGGGACATTAGGGCAATTCTCTTTCCCTCTGGATTTTTAACCTTGTGAACAAACGATTTGCCGCATGTGTCACTGAACATCATGAGGAGTAAAATCTCCTTATTTTGGACAATATCTATGCTAGAGAAAACCTTCTTCTGCAGGGTACAAGTTGTAAATTGAGAGTTTCTCAGAGTGATTTCAGCCTTGCTAGAATGTCTATTGAAGGTTAGAGGCTTATTTATTTACAATAAATACTGAAGAAAAATATTATGAATATAAGCTGCCCCATATGCAAAATTCTTTAAATTTGGATAAAGCTGAAGATGTTTCAAGTGGGCAATCTCATAGAGAAATAGCATTAAGATCTTAAAGAAATGCAAAAATATGTGAAATTCAGTAAGAATATTATTGCTGTTCTATAGTAAATGCTAAAAAAATGGTACAAAATGGATTAGTGTACACTAAATTCAATGACATTTGCTCATGGGGGATCAATATATCATCTCAGTCCTTGGGGTCTTCTTTACAGTTACAGCTACAGACAGCTTTCAGTTCAGATCAAGTGATGTCAGCTTCTGTAACTGCTGCATCTCAGTTGTGCATACTGCACGTGAAGATTGCCCACGTATGTACTTCACACTCCTTTGTAACTCTGCCCAGTTCCTGTGTATCAATCCATATTCATATTCATGCACTTGCAATTAGCCTGCTTGTTGGAGCCCTGAGAGTAAAACTGTTAGTGTATAAGGGGAAGTGAGGGAAAGGATGTACATTTGTCCTCTATTGTACAATCAGCCTCTACTGCACAATTAAGGACCCAAAAACCATCAATGGGTGTACCACTGGATAAAAAGACAGCATTAAGCTGTCTTCTAAGCACAAAAAATCCTTGCTTTTAAAAAAAATATCTATCAATGACTGTAATAAAAAATAAATAATGGTTGTTTGTATTACCCTCTAGAGAACATATATTGCAAGGCAAAATATAAAGGGTGGGACTGAATACGCTGGTGAAGAGGGTTTAATTTAGAATTCAGCTGATCTACTTGCAGTGGCACACTTCAGAAGCGCCAGTACTGCAATGAAGAGAGTAATCCCAACACACACTCAAAATCAGGCCAGTCAGATTGCTTCTGTATTTCATATTAGGCTCTATTAAGTAGCTGTTTCAAATTTTTTTTGAGGTGATATTATCAACAACCCCAAAGATTGTACTGCTCTTCAGTACTAAGGCTTGGATTTGTCTGCATTTGGCTCCTTCATTGTTTTTATGTAGCCTAGAAAGCGCTCAGTAAAGAAGAAGACGGAAGCAGGGTCTGACATCCAGGCATGTTTTTAAGAGCACCTTTAATAAGAGAGAGAACAAGTATTTCACTCTGCTCACTCGAGCAGAACCAGTTACGCTATGTCACTAATGCAGAGTGCACAGGCACATGAACCCAAGCATGCTTCCTGCTCTGCTGTCTGCTTTTATCCGTGTGGTGGGTATTGCACAGAAACAAAATGGACATGAGCCATTTTATTTCAGTCTCTGCAGCTCCTCAGAGCAGGAGCACCATAGAGGTTTTTGCTGCTAGGAAAAAAGTGATCTCCATGCAATTGTATGAAGAGAAAGCATTGTTTATTCTTTGAAGTCAACAAACAGCTTAAGCCCGATGTGCGGGCGGGTCGGTGCTGGCCCGGCCCGAGGGCGGCCCCGGGAGCGTGTGCGGCTGCGGCGCTGCCGGGGCTGGAGCTCTGCCGAGGAGCTCCCCGTCCTGCCGGGCTCTGCTGCTTTCCTCCTCGTGCCTCTTCATGGTGCAAGAACAGGGCAGTGTGTTTTTATCCAGCTTCCCGACTGCTGGTCAGGGGGATCCGTGCGCAGTGCGCGCTGAGGGCGAGCAAAGGGAGCCCGGAGCCGGCTGCCCCGAGCGATGGGCCCGCAGCGTGGGCCATGGTGGCATTGCCTGGGACACAAGAGTGACACCAAGGCCCACGTCCACCGGCAGCCCTGGAGTCCGGGCAGTCAAACAGGAATTCTTCTATGAGATGTAGAAGTCTGCTGTCTTTTGAGCATAATTGATTTATAAAAATCAATCAACAGTGGTTTGCATTGCTCCTTACTTAGCTTTGAGGGACTGTCAGTCATGTGTGCATAATCCTGTTTCAGTTGGCACCAACAATTCCTAATGGGATTCTCCACTGCATCAAAACAGTGTATTCAGGGGTATGCATCAAACTTGCTTAGTCAAAAAAGGGCCTCAAATATTTGCCCCCCCCACCTTTTTTTCTTTTTTTAAAAATTTTCTCAGTAAGTTCATGTAATGTAGAAACAGTCACATGCTATTAGAGCTTTTCATGTTTATCCCATTATTCCTCTTACTGCTGGCAGCAGCTGTGTGCGGGCACAGAGCCACCGAGAGCAGCCTCTCGCCATGCTGCCCATCTCCCCAGCCCAGTCCTCTGCCATGCTCCGCCTTTTCCCTTCTTTGCCTTTTTAAAATACTTTGGGCACCTTCTTTTCCGTCAACACAAGCATTTAATTTCATTAAAAGTGTGTAAGGTTGTTTGTTTACATAAATGCCTAATGCATATGGATACTTCCTAAAGACTCTTGTTACTTTGTACCTGGTTCTATTAATGCTGATTTAACAGGCACAACGAGTAAGTGATGTTGCTAATGATGGCAATAATTTTTAATATTTTTGATTACCTAAAATTATCTATCCTCTGGAAGAAATGAACCAGAGATTGAAATATGCAGTGAAATGATTTTTAATGCATTGGGGAATTGAATATATTATAAGAACTCACATAGATGAAGTGCTGATTAGTATTTAGGAAGACTAATTATAGCTAAGGATTGCTTTGCAGAGCAGAGGTTGATATGCAGCTTTGCCGTGTCTTCAGAAGTCTTAGAGTGCAGGACATACAGCAGACTATATTTTTTGAAGTCTGGTACATGTGTATTTGTACAGCTTACAAAATGCTTTTTGTATGCAGTGAGTGATCAATTGGTATGTAAATAAGGAGCCAAAGCATCACACAGCTGTAGCAAAACTGGATACAACTTCCCTGGAAAAATGGAGTCTGATTTCTAAGGGTGTTCATCTAACAGGATGAAACAGTGCAAAGCCAGCAGGATGTAAACAGAAATGTTTTTGCTGATTTCAAGGCCTCTGTGAGCAGGGAATAAAGTGTACTGGAAGGCAATATATGGAGTGTGTTTTTTTCAAGCAGGTTTTTCTACTAACCTACAGTTGCAAACTCACAAATGATTTTTGGATTTTGACTTTCTGCAGTAGAGATGTTCAGTTCTATATATGATGCTTTTTCGTACTGAACTTTACATATATTTACATGCACTGTAGCACTAAGAATGTTTAGGCTTTGGGGCATAAAATGATCAGCTGCTCAGAAGTTCATCCTTCTACCAAACAATACATTATTGGAGGTAAATGTTTTCTGGAGCAACAGTGGTTGTTCAGAAAAGATAGAAAGCTAGATAGGTCTTTAGTCTTTTCTTACAAAGTGCTTCCAATGTTTCTAAATTCCTATTGACAGCTAAAATTGAAAGAAATCTTGCAAATGTTGATCCACAAAATCAAAGTTGAAAGTTGATTCCTTTACACAAAAGGTTCCACTGAAGGTAGTTGGGTAAATCTCTGAATTATTAGTATTTGGTTCAGAATATTAGTTTTAGAAAAATGTGTAATACTGAGTAAGTGTTCAGTAATATTTATCAGTAAAAAATGGTAAAGCATATTTCATTTTCCAGCCACCAAAATTGCCCTTTCATAAAGCCTTTTTCTCTGAAAATAGAAAAGGAAACAGCAAATCCAGTAAATGCCTCAGTGACCAGAGCATTTCTGCTGCAGTCCTGACTTATATTGATACAGTGCTGGATAGCTATTTTGCCTAACAGAGTCACTCACTCCAAGCTAGACACACAGAATGGGATCCAATAAGACAGTTTAAAAAGGAAGAGCCTAAAGTGCTTACTGAAATATTTTTTTCCTAACTAAAATAACAGTCAATAAAGTGACCAAAAATAGGCCAAATGGACATACTCCCTCTGGTCAGGATATTATTTTTGTATAGTGAGTAGGATAACCAAACCAGATGTATAATATTCATAGTTCTAGAATATAAGGCTTCCTGGATTGCAGCAGGTGAAGTGAGAATTTTATTTGTGTCCCAGATGAATGATATAACAACTACTCTTCTAATTATTATCAAAAATTTTGTTAGAAACCATGCTGAGGTTTTATGAGTGACTTCTTCTAAGTAGCTGTATCTCATATCACTTTTTCTCTAATTTGCAGAGGTACACAGTACCATTCCTGTCCCACAGAGCAGTTTTCTGCCCAATACTCACCCATTCTCCTGCTCTACTCAAACAAGATTTATTGATTTTGTACTGGATTCATCCACTTTAATCATGCTCAGGATGTTCTCCCTATAGGATGGGACCAAATTAGGGAAACATATTCATCTTGGTTTTGACATGGGTCTCTGGGCAGCCTATTGGCTGTGGCACATCATCCCAACGATGACTGAGCTCTTAATGGAAAACTGGCATGTGGTCTTTGGCCTGTGGTGGAAGAACAAAGCAGTTTGTATGCCCAGAGCTGAGACCTCTGAGAAACAATTGTACCTTTGTCATGGTCCAGGTACAGAAGGAAACAAAAGGCATTGGAAATAAAGGAGATGCAGGTATAGGTAACAGTAATGGATGCAAGTACAAAGGACACGAGTTCTAGCTGCTTTTTCAGATTTGCACTTATGTAGCTGTAGCTAAAAGATCTTGATCTTCTGTGTGAAGTCTTTCTTGAGCCACATCCCTTAGCCTTAGTTTCCTGGGAAAAGACTTTCAATAATGAAGCTGAGGGGTGCTAAGTGTGTGTGAAATACAGGAATATGTGGTTCTAAAACAAGTGCCATTCCTTGTAGTGAAGCCTATAGGGAAAGCATGGCTGTAAAATTTTACAGAATTTGTTTTCAACTTCCTCTTGCCCAGCACCTCTCCCAGGACACTTCTTCAGTACCACAGTCTAACATGTTGGAAAAGAAACAACCTTGACAGTGTATTTCATTAACCAGTAATAACAATGCAATTTTTAACTGGTGATATTTCCTAATGTATGTCACTGGTTATGTACAATTCACAAAATCCAAACACAAATGGGTCTTCTTATAGGAGTTATATAACCTTCAGCTTCTTACTTGCTTTCTTCTACCTATCTACCCTGAGATTTCTTTTACATACATTAGAAATAGAATAATTCATTATTCTTTGAAATCATCAATTACATGTTTGTGTATCTTTCGATAATTTGAAGAAAGTGATTATTCCAGCTGAAATGCAGAGACATCTTGGTAGAAATTGACTGGTGAAGAAGTGAGAAACCAGCCAGTGTAAGACCACCCAGGGACAGATTCACCTGGTGGACCTGTGGCATCAGCAGTATTTATTCCTCATATTTTTTAATCCATCATGCCCATTCCTAAATGCTGCAAAATTTTTCTGATGTACCTATTTGAAGTGCCAGAAGATCAATCCATTTTCACTTAAAATCTCATTTTGAGCAACTTGAAAATCTGTTTTAAAGTTCACTTTAAGTAAAAAGCAGGTTTTCAAGGCAGTTGAAGCTATCACTTCACTAACTAGTAATTCTAGATGGACACTAGTGTAAACAATTCCAAAGACCATTTTTAAAATGTATGAATTATACCTCAAGAAATTGTATCACCAAGTATTTGAAATTATGTGCAAAGGTGTGCAAAGTGATACCCCCAAAGTAAAGCCACAAACTTATTCAGAAAATAGTAATATCTTGAGATCTGTCTTTCTGCACATTGAGGCTGGAAGTTCTATTCATTTCAACAGCAACAGCAAAATCCTTAGTCCTTTCTTTCTAAGAATGACAAAAAGAAATAAAAAAATGCCCTTATCAAGATCTATTAAGTTCTCTTTCAGAATCTTTCAAATATCACAGTTCAAGTTGTCCTTCAAATGTCAGTGTCAGATTTCAGTGTGAGGTAGTCACTGCCTGTTCTATTATTACTACTACTGCCTACCTTGAGAAAAGATATTCATGATACACTCTTTTTAAAGATATGCATCAAATGCTAATTTTTCTTTCCATCCATCTTTAGACGGAGATCATTTAGATGATCTACTGTTTTTATTGCAATAGCATCTGGACCTCAGGAACAGACACTATATTAATGCTAGTTAAAACAAAACCAGAAAAAATTTGTGGCTGTCTAACAGTGGGGTGCATTTTCACTCTTTTTTACTATGTTGCATTTAGCATTTATTCATTTTGTTTAGGGAAGTTAGCTAGAAGCCAAGTAGAAATATAACTCAAAGCTGTAGCTGAACTGAAGGTGGATCATGTCTATATCCACAGTCAAAAACTTTTAAAAAGGCCAGTTTTCCACACAGTGTGTGTGGAATTATGAGCTCTATGCTTAATTGAGAAGTCATTTTAGGCTGCAGCCCTCTTTGCCCACACAGTTGTTCTGCCAAGGTATGCTAAAGCTTTTAGTGATTCATTCAAATGAATAGAAGTCATTGCATATTTTCAAGTAGTGACATTGTCCCAGTACTCTTTGTTAGCTGCCTACAAGCCTTGTATTTTCTAGTAGGTGCCTTGAGGAAAGAATACTGACATGGACATTTTCTGATCTCACAACAAAGACCCAACAGGCAGTTGTGCTGGTCACATGATTTTGACACTACTCACTAGAACTGCTTTTACACACTGATTTGGCCCACCTAGATTCTGGTTCATCCACAGTAGCCCTTCTTATTTCTTTAGAATCGATCATGTCATTAAGTGTGAAATGTCATTTCAGATTATTTACATTTATATCCCTTTTCTGGAAGTTCGGTTTGATGCTGGTATCCTCATCACAGCAGCTATTTCAACAAGTTTTCCCTCTAGAGGTTTTCTTTTATGCAAATACTTTTCAGATGTTGCCTACCTTTGGGGTTTTTTTAACTACTTTATCTTAAAATCAGATTTTAACAACCATGTCACTGACTCACTTGATTATACTAATTAATATTATCTTCTGCATCTGCTCACAATGCCTTCCTTAAAATGTCTCTCATCAGAAGAAGTCCTATATTGAGTGGCCAAGCAACCTAAACTCTGCCTTCTAAGATTATACATTGAGTCATCTTGCAGTTTATTTAATGCTATATTTCATATATGTTCCTTCTCCTGGGTCTGGAAGAATTCCATTAAAGGCAAGGGAAGCCAGTCTTTCCCAGCTGGCAGCTCTTTGATCCTGTTCTTGATGAACCCGTGCAGTGACATTTATCAGCATGGAGAAGGATTAATGAATGCTTCTCTTCTCCCATGATAACTTTTTGTATCTCAGGACAAGTATTTGTGCTCCAGCCAACCATCTTTCCTTCCCTCCAGATCAGCTTTGATGACTTGCTCATAGAGCCTTCAATGAAAATCCTCAATCATTCATGCATACATAAGACATTTTAGCGTTGTAAGTCTTCTTCTCCCCTTATCCTCTATCTGCTATTTCTTTATCCCATATTTTTGTCCTTTTCTTGTCTCTGTTACAATTTTCTGTATAACACAATTCATTGTCTTCATGATCCTGCTTATTTTCATTGCCCCTCCCTCTTCTTAGGGAACTAGCTGCTCTTCTTTGCCTCTTGGTGTCCCTGCCAGTTTCTGCTTTTTATTTCTCCACCTTGATAGCACAGTGAGCTGTCTTTTATCTTGTGTTCATTGCATGAATGGCTACTTTTCTTTTCTATATCTCTGTGTTTCAGATCATCGTTTCCTTCAGGCATCTACAGTTCTTGAATCTTCCATGATGTGTTGCCATTTCTTCTCCTTCATGTCCTTGAACACCCTTTAAATACTTGATTCTATGTACCCATGGCAACAGCCACTTCAGATTCTGTGACCAAAGCAAGCTCTGAATTAATTCTGCAGTGCTTTTCTTGTTTACCACATCACATAAAAATGGGAGAGCTGATTTTTCTTATCTGATGACTCACAATTCTCCAGTAGAACTGATGTTTAAGCCTTTTTCTTTGGAGCTCAGTGAACAACTCCCAAAGAACAAGTAATTCAGTGAAAATAACCTTTTTTCTTTATTTCTAGTTACCATGAAACAGAATCTGTTGGGTTTGTACAAAGAGTAGATATTGAATCGTTGTTTTGGGTGTATTGAGCTTTGGAATATTCTTCCACAAACCTTTAGAGAAGAAAGTCAGTGATGGGCACCACATACCTGGTATGGTGAGGGAGGAAATAGGATGGACCAACTTGGTTAGCAGCCATCTGTCACTCCCACAGACACTGCCTCTTGTGAATGAGTGTCTGAAAACGTGAAACAATGCAGTCGGTTCAGTCTGAGGGGACAGCTTTGCAAATCCTTAACAAATGCTAGTAGGAAGCTGCAAGCATCCCTCAGTCAATAGGGACAGCTGCTGATAAGCTCATCACACACCCTGGACGATAGAGAGCACTGACTGATGTGTTAGGAGAGCTGTGCTGCTGCTACAGATACAACGTGCTCACTATCAGTGAGAAAATTAGCAGTGAAATGCAGAAGTGGCCATGACACATAGAAGGATGCTTAATTAAGCTGGGGTGTAGGTGTATATAGAGTTGGCTGAACTTGTGAGATAAAGTTCTGCTGTGGTTTCTCATGGCCATAATACTAAAAAGAACCTGCTTATCTCATTATCCAGACTGTGAAGACTAGTTCTTTTAGCAAAAGACTCTCCTGCAAATAAGATCCATCTTGGCCATCTGTTGCCAGATGGAAATGTTCTACTTCTGAATCACTGGCTGCAATGGCATATTTAGACAATGAATCTTTCATGGTTAGATCCAAAGCACAAACACATAGTGAGGTTATATTTTCTGTTTATTTGGCCTAAAATTATAGTATGGCTATATACTCCTGTGAACATGCACTGGATAGTAGATAGAAAATCCAGCAGTTCGCACCCACCCTTAGTGATGTATCTCAGTTGATAATTTATCATGAAAAAATATAAAGACAACACAGAGGCCCTGTTTCACTTTTAGTTTAAAATCTTATAATTTTTTTCAGGAGTCTGAATGATTCAGCATATGTGTTGGCCAGTGTAGGCAGTGTTTTGGTATTCAGGCAGGCCCAGAGTACAGCTCATCAGCTCATATACCTTCACATACAGGTGTATACTTAAACCTCACTGGTAAAAAAAAAAACGTTTTTTTTCTTTATTTTTTTCTGTAACTTATTTTCTGTGATTTGGTGCTTTTTTGTGGTTATTTTGTTTTTTAGTTTTTTAGGGTTTTTTTAGTGAGCAGAGACTAGGAGGAAATAGAAAATACAAAAGCTAGTTGAGAAGTTTACAATAATGCAGTAAATTTTTAAATTGTTCTAATGAAGTATAAAGATGATTATCATGGTTAAGTTCTTTGAAGTGTAGCTGTGACATTTTGCACACATTATTATGCACAAATTAGGTTTTATGCCGAAGTTGAGAGCTGCCAGTGAATTTTATTTCAGCAGAAATAATGCCAATTTTTAGTCTTAGATTAGCTGAGTCCATTTGGCCTGAAGGAAAAAGAACAAAAAAGTGGAATCTGGAGAAATAGTATACAGAGATTTATACACGCCAGCCTCCATCAAGTTTTTCTAAATGGGAATTAGATGATACATTATTATGCAGCAGAGTCATAGAGACTCTCATAGTGCTGATATTGTGCACCACTTTGATCTTGAAAAAGAAGAATGAGAGCTGCTCCCATCTGCAGTTGTATCACATCTTGTTGGCAATACAGAATTTGCTTAGATAGTCACATGAGGAAAGTACTTAATGTATTTTAGGATCGAGCTGAAAGAAAAACAGCAGCTAAAGGCTAGGAAGAAAACCATTACAGTGTATTCAGCCCAGCTCCCCAAAAACTACCATCAGAAATTCTGCAGATCAGCAGTTCAAGACAACTGGAGATGCAGCTATTCTTAAATACAAATTAGTTTGGATATACATGTGATTGTGGTGACTCTGTGCTTCTTTGCACTTTTGTGAACACTAGTCAAATTGACTTTTTCTGCAAAAATATATTTGGAAATAGTAAGTTTCACAGGCTGACATGTGAGCTTTTAATTAATATGAGATGGAATTGACCCTTGCAACAAAAACAATAATATGTGGTCTATGGTTTATGTCTACTCATAACTAATCAACGTTACTCAAAATTTTGAATATTTGGCATTTAAGAGAATTTTAAAAATCAGGACAGAAATGTCAGTACTGAATCAATTTGGGGAAACCACAGTGTGGCCTCACTCTGCTATAGTTTTGATCTAAAACTACTAGCGATGAGACACAGAAAAAGCATTAATCAACTGCATAAGTTTTATCAGCAGCTGTCTGACACCTGATTCCAGATGATGACAGGCAAGTCAATGTCCATTACTCACACTGAGCCAGCTCAACATCCACTGTTGGGTGGTGGCTGTGACTGATCCCTCCCAGAGCAGAGATAAGGAATGCCCAGACTGGAAAGAACAGAGAAAGCGTGGCTGGCCAGAAAGTTCATCAGTGACTCTGAGCACTCAGCTGAGCACTGAGTGAGGCAATGAACTGTGGACAGGAGATGATTATATGCAGGTACAACCATGGATATAGCAGTCAAGCTTGACTCACCCACCGCCTCCACAGCCCTCCAGCCGTGCCAGTGAGGAACTCTTGGCAGCAGGAATTCTAGTGTCATCAGTGTGTAATTAAAACAAATCCCTTTAAATGTGCATGTTTTGTTTGTGAATTATTTGTTCAGGGCTTTTAGGATGGAAGACTTGGTTCCATTGGGTTTAAAACCCTGTATAAAAACCCCATTGCATGGCTGGTGTCATTCATACCTCCCTGGTCAATGGTAATGCACAGAGAGCTGCAGCTGATTTGGCCTTGCCTTGTAAGTCCTCTCCTGACTGGAGAGCAAGCTGCAGACTAAGACATAACATTCTACATATTTGAATATTTTGATTCTAAATCAGAGAGCAAAGTGAAGACAAAAAGCCATTCCAAGATCTATATTATTCCACAGTTACACTGCAGTAACTATTCTAGTGACTTTCTGCAGAGATTCCCACAGTCAGCTGCCTGTGTGGGAAGGTGTCTGTGTAGATGCCTCTGAGTGGCAAGGGCTTCCTGTTATTATGATAGAGTTGCTGTCATATCCATGGTGGATGGGATTTTATGACAGCACCAGAATTTTGCTCTTTCACTCCAGTGGGCTCTTTTTTTATGTGCAAAGCTATAGGATTAAGATTTGCCTTGAATTCACAACTGGAGTAATTTTATGGAACTCTTTTATTGGTTAATCACACATTAATTTTCCTGCTTGCCAACAAGTGCATTCTTCCCTCATCTTCTGAACAAAAAAATGACCTTGTTATTTCTGATATTGCAGCTTGTTGGGCAAAACTTAATCCTGTCACAACAAAAGTAATCCCATGAATCCTCTTGTTGCTGATAACAGTTTTTACTGTCTGAACTCCTTGGGAGCTTTTGATTTGGTTATTGACAGGCTTGCAGGTCCTTCTAATGTTAATCTTCAGATAATGAGTAATCTAAGAAAGAGAGGGATATAGTTTTTCTAGTTCCTAGCTTTCATCTTTCATGGTAATAAGATTGTCACTCTATGCTGTTCCAACTCTTTTACAGTTTTTTTAAAACTAATTTTATTTAAATTCAACACAGGAGAGCACAGTTTAGGTCTCAATATCAGCACAAGTGATACACCCATCAGAAGGTCAGCAAAGAATGAAGAAACAAAATATTTGTGCAACATATGTGGAAGCCACTGGGGAAAATACTGTGTTGGTATATACTGCACAGCTTTCAATCTGCTGGTGACATTTCCCCCCATATTTCATTTACTCTTGACATAGATGTTGCTGTGTGTTGGCAATCACTGACAGCCTGGCAGATGTTACAGGGACCTTGTTGCCTGTGGATTAAGTTAATACACTTGTGAGGTGGAAGGTTATTTCAAGGAAGTGGCAAAGAGAGTAAATGCCCTGGGCTTCAGAGAGAAAGAGTATCTGAGTTCATTACTAAGGTTCACCAGTTAGTGGCACTCATGAATTTTCAGGTAGCAAAAGCAACCAAGTGTGTCATTCCCTGCACTAATCAGAGTGATTTGCAACTGTTCTCTCGCATGTGTCTCTCAGCTGATAGAAACCTATTCTTGCACATTTTATGCCATTGGTTTCACACTTTACTTCTGAAAATACATTAAATTCTGACTTTATCTATATGATCTGCATCCAAGTTATCTTAAATACTAATTCTCTCCCAGCATCTTCACCATCAGTATGCACTGTGTTTCTTCTGTTCCTTTTTCCTGTTATGTATATAGAGATAAGCTCTCTCTCCTATTGGAGAGAAATACCTCTCATGTATTTCTCTGGAAGATCTAAAGCCAGAAACAATCAGCATTTCTAAGTTTTCATTTTACAGTATTTTTTTGTAAGACAAAAGTAGTTTGGAAATGTCACATATTTGGCTGAGAACAAACTCCCTAGCATTTTACATGAAAAGGTATAGACATTAGTGTACAAAATTCTCTGTTTTATCAGTCCTATCTGCAGATGATATTCTTTGATATTCTGTGGTTTGGTTTGATATTCAGGTTACATTACATGCCAGGCTCATCTCTGTTCTGTCAGTTATTCAAAGAATGCCTTTGCCTTAGCTTCCCACTGCTCTGTCTGTCCTCTGTCCCTACACCCTGGGATCAAAACTAATATGCATGTCAGAGAAAAGAGAATTTTAGTTACTGCAGCACCAAGCTTAAAATGTAAGAGAAATCCTCTTGGAGAAAGAGGAATAGAAGTGTGTATATGTGGAATAACTTGAAAAGCTCTGTTCCTCCAAAGATTGTTCTGAAAATACATTTCAGTATTTACACCATGAATATGGTTCAGGTTATTACAATATTTTATTCTGATAATTTTTTTCAGCCTTAGCAAAACTAAAAAATCAGATAAGGCTGATTTTTGTCAGCTTTAGATCATATAGGAATTCTTTCTGATATAAGAATGGACACTTTATTATCTGTGAAATCCTGAGTAGTGTTTGAAAAATAACCTGTCTGTGCATATACATGGAACTGAGAGAACTGCATATAGCCGAAACTCAGATAAAAATCAAAAGGAAGATCTTCACTAATAGCAGTTTTCATAAGTAGAGTACCAATTACTGTAAAAATTAACTTTTTTTTTCTCACTCCAGTGACATTCATCAGGAACAAGAACCATGAAATATAAGTAGTAAGTCTGAAACTCCTTGAGTTTGCTGAGCAACTCTAATTCTTGTGTAGCTGGGAACCAGGGCTGTGCCTTTGTGCTCACTGACCAACCACTACTGAGTGCAGCAGCAACTCTCAGTCTGGACAACTGCAGAGACAAAATTGTGGACAGTTTAAACAATGGGCTGGTGTGAAATAAAGTGGTTGAATGAATTCTCAGCCACCTTCACAGTTTTTGACTAATTAATACAGGAACTATCTTGGTGGGAATTTTGGACTGTCCTGAAGGCTTCCCCAGGCAGCTCCTGCCATGCCCAGAACATTATCCCCTGGGCAGGAAATCTGGACCTTCCAAAAATTCCTCAGCTGTTTTCTAAGGTTTACCTTAGAAAATGGATCAAAGTGTATACAAATCCTCTTTAGCCCACATACTCTAAGCTCTCCTGCATTGTATTCATGCAGCAAATTTACCCTCCTGACAAATAGATATTGATGATAATTAGATAGATATGATACAAATGGGAGACAGAAATATCAGTAACTCAGAGGAAATTATCAGCATTCTTTATTTCTCTTCCTTTTTCTCTTCATTAAAGTGTCATAATCTTCTCTATTCCCCATTATCTCTATGAAGACTACATAGATTTGGCACATAAAAATGGTTTCTTACCATGAAGATTTTCTTCACAGCACAGTGACCTTATTTCCTTCTTCCTTGACTAATTCAATGTTCCCTGGACACATTCTTTGTTTACCTTCTCACAAGCCACTAAATTTTTACCACAATGGGGAGTAGCATAAGGTCTACTGAACTTTATTTGAATTTTAGTAGATTTTTTTTAAGTTTAGAGCATATCTTACATCTCCTGATTTATTAGTAAGTGCTTTTTCATTGGTATAGGTGAACTTCACCCGTCAATGGAAAGAGACAAATGAAATAGAATATGCCATTTGTACTTCTAGATAAATCCTAAGTTGCAGGGAAACCAGTGATGACACAGACAGCTGGTAATTATACCGTAGTGCCTTTGATCTGCTTGGAGCTTGTATAACACACTGTCTTTCACCAAAAATGCCAGAAGGTGGACATACAAATGGCCACTGTGGACATTAGAAGTAGCAAAATTGTGAGATTAGGGAACTCCATTTAAGAACCAAGGATATTTGAGTTGATTTTTTCTAGCTGTGAAATGCAGTATTAAATAAATTCCTTAAGGTCATATTCAAGCTATGAACACAAGTACTGCCTCTTCTGTTTCTGAGTAAATTTGAAGTGATTAAAATCTAGGCACCTTTTTGCATTTGTTTGCAGTTTCCCAGGCCTCATTGCTGATGCTACATCCTTAGAGGATGTGTCCTTGTGCATCTGAAGTACCTGAGTCAGTAGATATGCCTAGAAATTGCCCATAGAATTGATTTCTACACCCTATGCAGAGCAGGAAATATTTTTTTGTCAAAACATTTTGCTGCTTTGGCCCTGGTCTTGCTGCCCAATTCCCACCCTCTTTTCAGGAGCTAAGAGCTGGTGCTTTAGGGGTTACAGTAATAGTGCCACCTTGATGGTTGGACTTGATGTCTTAAAGGTCTCTTCCAAACTCAATGATTCTATCATTTTATGAAAACCCCACCCTAGAAACACAAGTGCAATTGTCTCATGTTCAGGAGAGGTATAAATTGAGTGAGTTTTGATCCAAATGGGATCAGAAACACTGAGAGCAGGTTTGCATCGACTGTACTAAGTGAGGATGTTCATCTTACAGCTGCCAAGTGTGAAGTTCACCCTTGGCTCCCCTGCTGCCGTCGTTCAGAGCTGCTGCTGCTCAGCCGAATGCTCTTGTCCAGAGCTCCTCCTGGAGGTGTGTGCTTGCTGTCTCTTCCCAAAGCAGCACAGCCGTGAGCACGTCGCTCTAGTCTGGCAGCGAGGCAGATTGGTGATGATGTGTGGCAGAGGTAGGCTTGTCTGGAGAGGGATCCTGTGGGTTGTTGTCAGGCATGCCCCCAGAACAGCAGCTCGAGGGAGACAGGCTGCCTGATGCATACAGCAGGGTACTGCCAGAGAAACTGCTCCTCAGGCTGCCTAGAAACTGCAGAAATAAAAAGACTTCATATCACTAAAACAGAACTAGTTCCTTATCCAGAGATATTTATAGAGATGCTTGTAACATTTCAGCCATGCTCTCACAGATGGCTTCTTGATGTCTCATTCAGGCTCACTCAACTCTCTCCAAACTCATAGCAGCAACCTCTGGAAAGGCAATTTCATGTATTTGTGCAGTTATCCTGTGTAAAGAGGATTCCAGGCTCTGACCAATGCCTACCTCCATGCTATGGAAAAAAGAAAATATCTGGGATATCTTGCACTGAGAGCTTTTGACACTGGCCAACACACATATGCAGTACTTGCACAACATTAACAAGAACATGTTGCTCCTTTGCGCTATTCTGGAGATGAGTCTCAGTCCCTTTTTATTCTTGAGCTAATGGCTGAAGAGCAGACACATACTGGTCCTTAATTCTCAGAGCTTTTTCCCTTTTCTTCAGTGTATTGTTAGCACTCAATAAATAATAAATAACTGCTATGTTGGTGTCTCTTTAATGAACTGAGCCTGTAGTCCCAATGTACAATAGCTGTGCATGCACATCTCCATATGCAATATTAATGGCTATATTATGTAACTGTATAATGGAGTGTCAAGGATTCTCTGGGACTCTTGCTTGAGAGAAGATTTGAAAGGAATACAAACAGCATAGTTTGGCTCTGAATTCATAGAAGTGAATTGATCATCAGTAGAGCACCATTTTCTATACACATGATAAATAAGTTCAGCCTATAACAGTCAGAGAAATTCCAAGAACATATGCCTTATTTGCTTGCTTACAAAGCACTTTTTCTTCATTGCTTTGGATAAACACAAGCTGAACACAGATAATTTCTGCTGTGTTTTATAGTACCAAAGACAGGGCAAAAAATGTCCAGAGTGAGAGGGTCACAGCTGAAATTCTCCCAGCTCCCAGTGACCACCTGTCTGACGCATGCCTCAGTCTCACAGAACTGAGCAATGGCTCTGCTTCACATTGCTACTGACTCCCTGAGGGGAGAGGCACAATGCCAGCCTCCTCCAGCCCCCCTCACAAGGGGAGCAGAGCATCAGAGATGGTCAGTGGGACCCCCGTGCTGGGAGCCAGCCTGTGCACACAAAGCACTTTGGTTTTTTGATGTTGCTCGGAAGCATCTGCTTTCCTCTTCTCTTTAGTGTGCTGGCTCCTGGACTGCTGAGCCCCAAGCCCTGTGTGAAATATGTATGTGCACAGGCAGGGCATGAGAGGGAGAAGGAGTCAGATGCAGTTTACTAAAGCATCAGAGGAAGAAAGAGAATCAGAGATGAATTTGGGAGGCCATGGAAGAGAGAGAGAGAAGGAGATGCAAGATGCTGTAAAATGTGCTACGTGCAAGAAATGGAATGAGGGAAAGGGAGTATGTCAAAAGATTAAAGAGAAACTGGAGGGAGATTACAGGGGCACCAGAAGGAGAGAGCATAAAAATGGGTGAATGGTGAAACATAAATGAAGAACAGTGAGGGGAACAGCTGGGAAAAACAGAAGACAGCTAATGGACTATTTCAGTATATTTTAGGAAGAGCCTAGAGGGAAGCTTTTAAAGTAGAGTTTTAAAAATTAAATAATCAGAGAAATAGTGGTTATATTGGTTATATGGAGTGTTTTTAAGGAAGAAGAGAGGAATCTAGAGGGACTACCCAACATTTAGAAGTTTTCTAATTCTTGAAGATTCTAACTTCTAGAGGTTTTAGTCAATTTACTGTATCAGTCACAGCCTGTTTCCTAGTATCATTACATCCACAGTACTTTGTTTTCTGCTCTACTTTTTCCTATAGCAGAGATAAATAGTGCAGGTTTTTCTTTCAGTCAGCTATTGCATTTTTTGTTTTAATTTTAACAACATATCCTAATTTTCTTGAAAAGGAATAGGAAAGTTTTTGTAGGTGCAGTGTTGAGAATAAGGATTCTGTGGATCCTTAAGAACCAAAGATCCACTCAACTGAGATTGCAAGACACAACTTCACAGCTTGGTACTTCCTTTTAATCCTGTGTTCTGATGCTTCTGTAGAAGCCTGATAGATTAAAATTTAAATTTTGAAAATCTTTAAGCCTTCAATTAATGCCTCTTCAGCAGAGTCCTCTTATTTATACTTTAAGAACATGCTTAAGTTTCTTTGAAGTCAATAGAATTAGAAAAGCTCTGCCCAAAAGAGATGAAGGATTTGTTTTCTTGATGTATGCAGGCATATAATTAGTAAAATCTTAAGTACAAATCTTTGCATAGATACTATTATTTGCAACAAAAGTGACTGTAATCTATGTAACAAAATAGTAAAATCTAAACTAACTTGAAGACCTTTCATATTGGAATAGAAAAGTGCACATGAACAGTCCTCTTCCCTGATGTAATGCTAACCACTCCTTATTTTGGTACAAATGTGTGTTTTAAGCAGGGCTTTCCTAGTTTGCTCTCAGCACATTATTACAAACCAGGCCAGCTCCTGACAGATGGACACAATATCCTGTGTTTCCTTCACAGGTGAACATGATTTCGAGCAGCAGGCGTAAGTCTCAGAGAAGCCACATGATGTTGCCATGCTCCGTATTAATTGAGGTAGGAAAATATAGTAGATACATTGCTAAGTTCTTGGGTGTATTTTTTAATAAAATACTCTCAGCAACTATCAATATGTTTATGGACTACTCTCTGCTAGCAATCACTTGTGGCAGCTAGGAATGAAATTCTTGTCCCTATAATATTCTTTCATGAGAGGGAACAGAGTCCCTATACCTACAATTAAATTTTAAGTGATTGTGGTGTTCCAAAGTGCCAGAATACAGGGAAGTAAAGTACCTCTGAGCTGGACCCATTATTCTGGTGATTAAAACTTAACAATACTCTGTAAGTCTACAATTCTTTTCCTTCTTAAACCACTTTACATTTGAGAGTTGTATATTTTGTGGAATCCAATAAAATATTGCTATGAAGGAGAATGTAACTCTCCACAGGCATATTTTACATGGGTAACTCAGTTTCAAATGGTTGTGTTTATTTATATCCGCAGAGGTTTTGTTCTCCTTTTTTTAAAAGCCATTTCTACATCCAAAACATTGGGATCACACAAAAAATTCAAGCAACATCTTGCTTATCTTTTAGTGTATGCTAATTATAATGAAAAATCCTGATGGCTCTTCTCAGTTTGCCAGCTGACTTGGTTTGAGGGAGCCTGAGGGAAATGATTAAGCTGTATTTTCAGCACAGGCTTTCCTGACTTGCATGTGCACACTGATAGCATTGGATTCTGTGGCCTGCAGGTCAAAATGGAACTACTGCAGGTAAACATTTCTTAGTCTGAGTGAGAGTGGGGCATTTGCATTCCATTTTCTGCTCAGCTGCAGACTCCTGCTCTGTACTGAACACCTGCTTGGGCCTTACTGAAGAGGCAATTAGGCATTGTTATCCCTGGATTTCAGGCCATCAGTTGTTCTAGGGATTTCAGTGGTGCTTAGTATTAGACTTCAGAAGTAAAACTTGAGAAGTTTTAAGACTTCTCCATGTATCTAACTCCTAGACTCTGCATCTTGGTACCTATCTCCTTACCTCATACTGGTACTGAGAAAGCAGTGTTGTGGTTCCTGTGGGATGCACAGATCCTTCTGTGATACATTTAGAGTTATCTGATAAAAGGAGAGTGGAGGATGTAATAAATTGAGGGAGAATATATAACCATGTCAAGCAGAAGTTTTTTGTGATCTAAACATTATGACTTAAATGACCTTTCCTGAAGAAATTGTCATCCTCACTGCAGTCTTTGCCTTTTGAATTAAAATGTTTAAGGTTTTTTTATCAGATCATTCTGGAAGTTATTTCCATGTGTATAGAAAATTGCTTCATTGTCTGGCATTATTTCTGTCACATAATTTCAGCAAGTTTTGTAACTTGGCAATTTATATTCACCGTTTTCAAGTGATGTTTGTGATCCATTGTGACACAAATCACTGCAGATCTACTGGCTTTTCTTGCTTGTGCTATATCACACTGAGACAGCAGCAAGACTCATGGCCTCTGTATCATCAAATCTAGTGGCATTCGGGGATTCAAGGCTGTGATGATGTCGTGGTGCTATTATATAAGTTTTTCTTGAAATTAATTAGGGAGATGGTACCGAACAACTAGATCAGTAGATGGGGATTAAGAAACATGATTTATCTTCCTGAATGTTGAGGAAAATCCGTTAGCCCTGTTCTGTTTCTGGGATAATTTGGAAAATCGGAACAAGAACATTAGATAAGTTACACAGGGGGAAAACGACCAATATGTTGTACAGATTGTATTCTAAAATCACTTGTTATTAGCATTGTTTTCCAGGATCAAAATGTAATCCAAATATTGTATCACCTGTAATTCCTTTTTTAAAGCGATTGGATAAGAAAAGCGTGCAGGATTTGCACATTAGTGTTTAGGTATTAAAAGTCTGTGAGCTTTCTCAGCCTTCCCTTAAAAGCCTCATTATGTGTCCTCCCTACCATAAAAAAGGGAATAGCAGCCATGAGGTGCTAGAGGCAGCAGTGGTAGCTCATTTGGTGATGATTGCTTGGAGTGACCCAATGAGTCTGCAGTCTGCAGTTTATAGGACTGGGCTGTCTGTCAGAGAAGTTCTTTATTTGCAGAGGCACAGTAGTAACTAAGTGGCTACTAAGGTGTGGCTTTACCAGCCTGTATTTAAAGTATCTGTTTTCCATATAAGATTGTGGTATAAGTCTGCTTTTCTGGAAGTGTACCAGTCTTTATTGGCTTGACTATCAGAGTATTTGAGAAGGTGTAAATGGGGTGCAGGATATGACTCTGGACTGCACACAAGTCCTAGCCTGCTTCTCAGGGAAGTGTGTCTGAGATGCTGCTGCTCTCCACGCCACTGATGTCCTGGCAGCACTTTCTCCTGAGCTCTCCAGCAGTGGGTAAAGAGGGGCTTAGCCCTCAGCCAGGGCTTGGCCTGGCCCTCGTGGCTGGAGCTGAGCAGGACCAGCACAGCATGGGCCACACAGTGGAAATTGTACGATGGTCAGTGAGTACTTCAGCCCAGCAAGGAGATGTGAATGTGCTTGTTAGAAGTGACAGCAGGGAATAGTTACATACAGGTTAGTCAAGATCCGTTTTTCATCAGAAAAATATTACTTTTTCATGAGTAGCCTGCGAGTTAGGAGAAAAAGGTGAAGATCAGAGTGATTTACATTAGAGGAATATTAAGAGTAGTTTCTCTCTTGCAACAAGGCAGACCTAGGTTTTCTGCACTTCTTAGAGCTTGCTCACAGGCATTGCTCATCTGCTAAGCAATGATGTTACAACAGGTAAATCTACTTTCTGTGCTCTTGCCCTTTCTAACAATATTTAGTGAATTTTTTTTCCTAATTAATTTCTAACCTTGTGAGAGAAATTATCTAAGGAGATGTACAGAAACTTTCAGGGTTAAGAAAGCCAGGGTCTCTGCTTGATTCTTCTTGTGATACTAAGCTTTATACCTTTCAGAATGTCAGCTTTTCTCCTAAAAGAAAGGCTTTTTTGGAAATGTTGTGAGTAGTAATTTACATGGCTGAAGAGCCTTGTAAATTACTACTCACAACATTTCCAAAAATTTCTGTCCTATTCCATTCACAAATGATAGAAAAGGTGCACCTGGGTATTCTGCCTTCTGTTTCAGATTCTTCCATCAGTCTAATTCAAAGAAATGAACCTCATTTAATCTGTTGATCCTAGTGGACAGAAGTTTGTATCTGCTTTTCCAAGCTGGAGGAAAGAATGTAAGTTCTGTAGGACTTTGCAAGCTCCAACCTGAATCTGCACATTTGGTCTGCACAGAACCTGAGCTGCACAAACACCTATTGTGTTGTATTGCTCTTAAGAGCTTCTGCTGGTTCAAGGCATCATTTATGCACTCTCTTCTATACTTGTGCTCTGTATCATTGAATTCTAGTGGTATGTTGTTGTATTTGTCTATTGTTTTCCTGATGTATCTTTTACATTAAAGAAGTTAATGTAAGTGTTATAAATGAGATCCCATATGTCTAATTCAATAAACCACAAACTTAAAATTTAACAATTTTAATTAAGTAATAATTTTATATAAAAGATTAGAATATAATATAAAATGGATACCAAATGATTTTATATTAAAGGTTACAGTCTAATATAATAACTAATTTAGCAGTGGTTCAGATAAATCATAAGTGAAACTGACTGGGGTAACCAGCTGGGGTACAGGGGCAGGCTTCTCACCTTGCCTCACATACAAATATAAAAGATTCTAAACACACTTATATACTGTATGCTAATATATATTCATTGATATTTTTCTATAAATCTCCTCCTAGTTTCAATTCCTAATATCTACATCACTATACAGTGCATGCCCTCGCTGTTGCTAGGGGGTCTCCTGTACTTTTTGGGAGTCTTTCGGATGAAACCCGAGGTTTTTCTCACTGTTCCCTTGATAACCTGGGAGGAGCTGCATGCACAGTAAGCTTGGTGCCATTAAGTAAGTCTTATGTTCCAATTAAACCTTATTTATTACATAGATAAGACCCCTATTTCAAACTCTCTATCTGGAGTTGTCACAGCTCTCTTCATCTCAAGCTTGGTTCTGCTCTGGGAGTTATCTTAACTCTGTCTTCCCAAGGCTGAGTCCAATTTCTGTATCCTGTTTCTCACAAGTATTATCTACAAAGAAACCCATCTGCTTTACAACACTATCACATATACTTTTCCTATTATTTTCCCAAAGTATTGATACAATCACAATATAATCAGCATGAATCACATTCATATATTTCATAAGCATTAGATTTTGAGATTTCTCTCCTAAAAGCCATATAGTATCAGAAGTTAGTTCCTCAAGCACTACCAACTCATGCAGCTGTTATGACAGACCATATATTTAGATTCCAGAGGCCAGGTATTTCTCAATTTTCCTGTAACCTGAGTTACCTTGTGCGTTGTTTTGCAAACCCTGATTTACTTCTCTTTTTTTCTGAGATGTTTTAGCTCATATGTTGATAAGTGAAGTATTTTTTCCAACATATATGTTGAAAACAGATGTCCAGGTAGCAGCTGTGAGGCAAGCTTAGCTCTCTGTCTTTTAGGGAAATATCTGGGTGTTGGGGGTTAGGTGGTCTTTCCTTTTGTTCCTTCTCACTAATGGAAT